>JAQQZZ010083988.1:6716-18825 GCA_030265115.1 Mopalia vespertina
TTCTTGTAATAAAATCATCGTCAGAGGATTGTAACTTTCACACGCTCTCATTGGCCATTGTTACAACAACGAACCTTGGACAGCCATACACAGACGTGTTCTTGTAATAAAATCATCGTCAGAGGATTGTAACTTTCACACGCTCTCATTGGCCATTGTTACAACAACGAACCTTCGACAGCCATACACAGACGCGTTCTTGTAATAGATTCATCGTCAGAGGATTGTAACTCTCATTAGCCATTGTTACAACAACGAACCTTGGACAGCCGTACACAGACGTGATCTTGTAATAGAATCATTATCAGATTCATCACAAAAGATATAACGCTCATACTATCTTCTTCATTTTGTTAGGCGTCTTTCGGTCCAGTTCAACGTTTTTGAACATATGTTGCTCTATGTTGCTCCTAGGCATTTTCTTCATTTATATATATATATGAATTTTCTAGACATTTCTACTTGAATAAAAAAGCATAGCAACAAGAGTAATAGACGTTAAATTTAGCACCTGCATGCAGTCTCATTCCTTATGACGTCGTGATAACTACGTTAAGGACCACTTTGTGATGTGATATAAGCCGCGAATCAATGATCGACGTAACTGACACAAGCCGTAAACCACAAATTGTATCGCACGTTCAGAAACAGTTATATTAGTGGTATCTGGGATGAAATATGTACGATACATAGGTGGTATTAACGCAATGGACTAATGTCAAATATATTTATTATACATCAATCATGCCAGATTATTTGATCTGATGGTCAAAAAACATGTTTACTTAGTATGAAACAAAAACGAGAAGTGGACAGGTTTCTTGTATCTTGAACGCTGGAATGTGCATAGGACACCTTTATGTTGCTCCTTCAAATTTTCGCGCATTGCTAAGGGCAGCTTGTGAGGAGTAGCAATGATGTCTTTACTTAGCACTGGAGGAGGATTAACTTTCCAACATTATGAAAACACTTCACATCTTGGTTGTGCTAGGGTCAATTACTGTTGGAATACACCGCTGTCATATAAGTGGAATAACCTTTAGTACGGGGTAAAACAAAAATCAACCGATCAATCAATCAAATTCTCGTCTTGCTTTTCACTCACGTGAAAGCGTTCTCTACTCAAGTAGATGCCGAGACCATCACGGGAAAGCGCTTTCTATTAAAGTAGAGGCGGATGCCGTTTCATAGAGGGTATACCAATCCAATGATATTTCGCTGACGTTGACCACTGACAAAAACGGTCGCAAACATTGAAACGAATATAGAAAGGAATATCATAATTTATCTGTTCTAGACAATTGATAGCCAACTCACGCGTCACGCAAGTAAACATTCTTAGACATGCAGTAAATTTTTTCAAATTGTAAACGACTCACACAGCGGCCAATTAGGAGACTCTTTGTTCGCCGTGGCAGCTGGTGCCGTCTCGATCGATATCAAACAAGCACAGGTTTGTTTGACAAATTAAAGAAATATGGTCACCTCACACGTCGCTTATCAAATCCCAAAAGCCGTTATTACCGATGAATAAGCATACATGAGCACCTGGGCGTCTCGCAAATAACTGGAATTAATTTATTGATTAATCAGTATGTTATATAGACGTTATATATAATGGAAACTGACCAGCTAATTGGTACTACCAAAATAATGTGGAAACATATGAGCTGTACCTTATTATGAAAAGTTTTTCGAAAGGTGTATACCAGTACGGAAATAGTCTAAACGTGAGGGTCAGACAAAAGTCATTGGGGATATCGCATCACATGCTTTCGTTTCTAACATAAAATGTTGGATCTCATTACTCACTTAATTTTTAGGATTCGACAGATCGTATAATTTCTAACAAAATGTTTTGGATTATAAACGTCATGGTTTCGGCCCTTACGATCGCCATTGTATATCGTTTAGTTCCAATTCCTATAATTTTTTTACAATTGTAGACTCCAAAATGTTTGCTTGAATCTGGAGTTTGGAATTGTATACCAGAAAGTTTTGGGTGTTACAAAATATATTCCTACTTCTTATCTTCGGCTTTAACCCAGGTTCTTTATGCCCTATATTCGATGTTTCGAGGAAATGTTTAGGGGTTTAAAAAGGACAGGCGGAAGTTATGACAAAGAACCGTCCTCATTTTGACACAGGGAGAAATCGAGGAGTTTTACAAGGTTCTCTGGTACATAACTATGACAGACACCAAGGTTTTAAATGGCATTGGAATCGGAAGACAATAACAAATTACAGGGGTTACCCATTTGTTTGTTTCTGACCTCTAACACCTTTATATCATATCAAGCAACATGAGCTCAGACGTAAAAGTTTATTTGTTTGCTGAATTGGGGGCTCACGCAGTACTTAAAGTTATGTACCTGATAAGTCGGTGTGTCAGCTGGTTCATTGTAACTATTTGCAACTTGTTATCCTGTATATATGTTAAGTATATATATCTTAACCCCAAATAGTTTGAAACAGATTTATGTGTTTTTTTTGTTGGTTTTTTTGTTTGCTCATGTGATTTTGTGCACACAGTAGTTCCATGATGATATTTTTATGACTCTGTTATCATGTGATGATATCATCCTATGACTAGCGAAGACTAGCGCACATCAATCTTGCTATAAATGAAACCGCCAGAAACGAAATAACTAACTAACTATAAACTCCTTGTATATCAGAAGTTTCCGGTTTAGACAGATTACGATTTAAAAAAAAAACACTATATTTTCCTTCTTCTGTCTTCACCTTTATTGTTGAAATCGATGTCAGTGCCGTGCTAACCCCTGTTCAATTCAGACACAAAGTTAAAATGCAGGCGATTTGCAAGTTTACAAATTATAATAACGCTTTATTTGGACACAATTTTAATATATTTTGGCTTCAGTAAGCTTTCGTCGACTATTGCCTCTGGAGTTTCTCAAACTAACCATTCATGATGAAAAACAGTCTATACAGTGTATAAATTGCCTTGAGACAAACAGTGTTGACTCCTTACCAAATAATCCGACAGCTTGCATTACAATACAATTGTAACACTATGCCGGAATGATATATTGTTAATAAATACTGGTTTTGATTGATTCCGAGAAAAACTGCTTGTAAGCCATTTAACACGTTTATTTCATAAATTGATTCTGGACTCGGATAACTAAATAGAATATTGGTATCCGTGATGCCCACTGATATGATTATATCCACCTACTCACTCAATTCAACTCACCTATGTAAACCAACTCGGAGCACAGAAATGAGCACCTGGCTCCTACCAGCTGGACACTAGTCATTGCGTACACAAAGAGTTGCATAAGTTATTGAAAAAGTCTATTTCAATAGACAAATGTTTCGATCCATACCAGTCATTAAACATAGAGCCAACTTTCATTGGCTTCACCAGTGTCTTGATACACGCTGTGGCAAGCCCAATCCTCGTGTATTAGGAGTGATCACAGTTACTGCTGATGGCTGCACTAGCGACTGTCTTGCATCAGGATTGCTTAAGAGTCCAAAGACAACACTTGGCTGAGGCAAATGATAAAGATCTAGTGTTTAAAGTAAAGTTTTTATACATAACTTCACATCAAGTTTCTCAGTGCATTTGGTTGGATTTTTGTTTATTCCAAATTGATGCTATTAAGTACAGCTCAGCGTCTAACTATATTAAAACTATTTTAGCGCTAGGAAATATATCTGGAGAGAGACGCATTAGAGGTGCTAACCATCAGGCATATAACGGAAAGTAATACTTATCTTTAAAGAACTGCCGCACGCAAGATTCTGAATTCCCGAGGCTAACAGGAATGCAATATGGTTTGCAGTAATATTAATCTTGACAGTGAGTGTGATACATGGGTTAACATTAGCCGCCCACACACAGAAATATTGTACCTGACAACTCAGCAATTAAGGGGTCAGGTTACCTTATGGTCACGTGACCTCCATGTCACTGATGGGCGACATGTAGACACCTTGAGAGAAGTTTATTAAATGTGGCTACCAGGCAATGGTATCAAATGACATAGCTTCTGGCACTTTTTGTTATGTCCGCGGAGGTCATATTACACTTCTTCCCAGAAATCCAAAACATCAATAAGACATGGGGCAGAGGTTATAAAAGTTCTTGAGTAGAAATGATATTTCCTGCTCAGCTGAGTCGACTTCAGAATCTGTGTTCGAAAACCAAGGTTATAAAAAAAATGAGAACGCTTTCTGTGCTCTGCTGAGCACGAATCACGAGCAAGCTTCGGAACATGCTCAAGACCGAAGTCAACGGGACTGCAGAGTTGTTTTAATAATTAGACGGTTGCAAATGACTTTTAACATACTGTTTTCGATTCGATTTTGCAAACTTAACATTTATAATGGTCAAAACATTTTATCAATGACAAACAAAATCCCCATCGAAGCAGCCAACAAAATCAGCGTACTGCATGTTTATCTTTATTGACAGAAGAGCTCCACGACATCGTGCTCAAGAGGTCAAATGTGCTTCTTAATTAAAATGATCCGTGTAAGTTGTAGCGCTTCAGTGGTTGAATAGCATCAGTGAACAGACAACGACCAATCAAAGACGTGGAAAAGCTGTATCCCACACGCGACGATCTCCTTTATGGGATAAACTAAAAGTCACTCTACCACTCACCAGAAAATTTAATAAACAATAATAATAATAATAATAATAATTTAAAACAAGAACTAAACGGCACATACATCTCTATTCTGAGGCTGGTTGTCGGTACCACATCTTACTGCATGTGCGTAATAAATTCCCATCAACACAGCAAACCACTGTACACCACCGGGTTGTCATCCAACCCCAAATTAAATGTACTTGTGTGATCATATTCAATTAAGCTGACGCCAGCGTACCATTATAACGCGTTTGAACCGTTTACTTCCAATAGCATGAATTTCTTTCTCTGTAGCCAAATTCAGTCAAAATGTACTTGACAATTTACTTAATGATGGAAAACTGTATTGTAAATTCCGATATTAAAGCCCTTCTCGATTAAAGTCGCTGTTTGGGATATTTTAAGCTTAATTTAATTTATTTGTCTGAGAGCAGACACCTACAAAGTAATTTACCGGTCATTGCGTTAAAACTTGGGATGATTTGTAGTTAATGTGTAAAACCACAGACATTCTGGCGCTCGTCTGTTATAATATATGAGAGTATTGTCTATGAGCGATAAATAGCTGTTTTAGTGATAAATTAGGATCCTAGTATTTTGGAAATAATCCAGAGTTCTACACGTGTTATACAGTTGTATTTCTACAGCACTGTATCTCTTTAAGCTGGGAGTTTTCTTGTTTTTATAAGTCAATAGATCTTCTGGCAAATGCTTTTAGATTTCCTAATTTAACCGCACAACCGCTGTTATTGGACGCAGGCTTGTTGATGTTTCATTCAAGAAAACGGTCGATAAAGAGAGCTAATAACCATCGCAGCTGTTAACGGAAGCTCATCCTCCCCCGCTTTGGATAACATAACACTAGCCAATTAAAATTCCAGGAAATGCAACTAATTATCGTGAAATTAATAGCCAGAGAAACTAAAACTTATTTATTAAAAACAAATATATATATAAAAAATATCTGATTAATAACAGTGTTGCTTCACTTATATGACTGTAACTCCTGCCGTGAGCTGTCGAGTCTGTCGCATGGTCAATGGTATTAGTGTAGCGATAGGAAGAGGCTCGTCATGATGCCCTCGTTGTTTCAATATACTCTCGCTACACCAATCAGTTGCGACTTCAACGCGAGCATTCCGAATGAACGGGTGTCAGTAAACAACGATTTGTGAGACCCAACATCTGAGATGGCGCACACTCAACTGATCAACATGTGTACGCTGTTTCCATTAGACCATTATTTGTTTATTTAGATATCGAAAGGAAGACACGTTCGTTACCAACATGAATATGTTTTTATGCTGCCTAATGAGTACACATCTTCCACTGGATGTCCCTTAGTAAACACCGGTATTATTAATACGAGTTGAGGGACGTGACAGCAATTCTTAGGAATTGTTACCATCAACGAAATGTATAAATCTATTGTTGGAAATAATATGATTGTACAAAATGAAATTAAATAGATTCCAAATATTATTAAGGCAAATCATAACAAAGTTAAGCCATGCTAAGGAATGTTACAATTATTGTTTTCAATCTGTGTTGCAGGTTCATAGTTGGACGGTCCAAGAGCGCTTGACACAGAAGGCGTTAAGAAAGACACTCCGAGTGAAACTGTTTTTGGTTATGCATTACAGATAGAGTAACTGTCCTAATCAGACTATATTAACAAGAAGTGTATGTAGCCACAGGTTACACCACATTAACAGCCATGTGGGTGTTTTGGTCAACTTTAAACAGTTTATGTGATGTTGGTTTTACGGGAGATTGTTTGCGTCACTGTTCCGCGCAAACAACCGTTCAGAAACTACTGGTGAATCGTTGCTTACCAAGCGAAAGCTTTAAGAGCCTCTATTTAAATCATTAAGCGAATTTATTAAATGCCACTTGCGCATTTGATATAACTCTTTATGCCGTGAAGAGACGAAGTCTAGACTGCTTTTATTGCCCTATAATCCAATTGTTTTGACAAGTAAAAGTGTCGCATTTTTTTATTGGGTTTTTTTGTTTCATGAAAGTGAGGCACCTCCTATCCGATCATTTAGTATTGCAGCTGTTGAAAGTCGAGAAATAAATGCGTAAATAAGCAAAATAAACAGATAAATAAATAAAGACACAATTGTTGTGCTTATGGAATCAATCTTCAATAAACTTAGAAATATTAATATTCAATCTTCACGAAATTCACATATTTATAAGTTTTTAAAATATGTTATGTTTACATCTGTTTACCTCGTCATAATATGGCTAGAAGAAAAGTTCCCATTAAATAATGAAGTTACAAATTCGCAATAGACTTGATTGCTCATACAGATGTCGCTGTACGGAGAAGTCGAGGTCCGGCATGTAGTAATTTCTTTGTAAGAAGCTACTTTGGAGAAAATTGCCAGCTTCGTCGTTGATGAAGCATCAAGAAGAATAAATGGTGTGGGTGGTTGGGTATTTTTAGCCAGGGGTAATGATCTCTTCCCGTTTCAGTTCCGCCTCACTTGTTAGAACATTGGGACGATAGATTTGAAGCCGTTATCAGATCTCTGAGGCCCGGAGAAGAGTTCGCGATTATACATTTAGAAGCTGTGTGTATAACCAATGAAACGGTAAGAGTTCTGCGTGAGAACAGATCCAAATCGTGTGGTCAGGTATTAACTAAAAATCTACTAAATACATAAAAAAAAATAGTGTAGCAAAAGAGAAATGAAACTGTCCGGATATCACAATAGTCACTGAGCAGTTGTGAAATAGCGTTAGAGTTGTAGGCTAGGGAAACTACCGGTATACCCGAACAGTCCCAATGCATGATCCATAGTTATCAATATTAAGTTTTCAGCAAACGCCCAGATGAAGATCCAGGAATAGTATATATATATATATTTTGAAAAAATGAAGTGAGAACAATTTCTAATTTATGTAGAGAGCGTATTATTTGTTGCAAATTTCACGAGAAATCGTTACCAGAGAGCTTGGTATAATCAATTTTGATATTTCTACCGCTGGTTATACATAAAACAAATAACGCACCCGTTATCGGGATATCGCAATACTAACTCGATAAATATCAGAGCATTATTGCAAACTATCGGGTGGAAACTACGTGCAAACGATTAGATCTACACAAACTCAGCTCGATTGAACGCGACATGTTTAGGTTGTCAGGATTCATCGCACACTTTCCTGGATGCTTATTCAACATTCAACATAATTCACAATTGAGTTAATAATAAAATAATCTCGCTTATTTGAGTGATGTTTTAATCTATTTGGTTTGTTTGATGTCGTTAGTGTACTACTTAATTTCATTTCTGTGACAGGTTTGTAGCTTAGCATCAATGGTAAATTTACCTATAGCAGATATTTTGGTTTGTTGGTAATCTTGTCAGTATGATAATTATAGATTATCCAACACAGAAAATCTTTTTTACATGACAATCATAATAAAAACATGCAAAAATGTTATCCTAATAGATCCTGTGTGATACGCTGAATATCATTCCAGTCTGATGTCGAGTAATATGTGAACATGTACAATGTACAACGTTGCCTACCACTGCATGATTTAATAATCAAGAAATACGGTCATCATGGAAATGTTATTATGAAACTGTGTTAAATATCAATATAAGAAAAGCATAGATCAATGTATAAGAGCTCAGTCGATTTTTGCTTGCTCTGAAATACTTTCCATATCTATACTTGTAAAAACAAACTCATCAGTTTCTGTTAGAGATATTGAAATCTCGGTCAATACATGACTAAGTATTCTCGGTCAATGTTCTTGAATAAAATTGGGCTATACGGGAGCCTGTAGGCATTTAGCTTAAACATCAGAGTATCAAAGCAGACACATAAATATTGAGCAACTTTAAGCAATGTAAAGACATCAATAACATTAATGAGAAATTACTTATTGAATAATAGAATAATTGTTTAGCTTTTCTTGTTCTTGACTTCATTTTCACCCTTGGGCTAAATAATTGTAATGATTTCGGTTCTGCTAGAGAATCAAACATAAACACCATTGACGGGATCAAACTTGGATATACAATCAACAATAATGACATATATGCACAGATAGATGTTGAGTTCCATCAGAGATGAGAGAAATCTATTGTTCTATAAGAAAGATATCTAAGCGGTAAGATGTGATAAAATGGCGATTCTGAATTCACAATAATACATACCATCACCAGGAACTCAACAATCTTGCTTTGGATTTTTATTTGGCGTTGCTAAGACTCGATAGTGATTCTTGTGAAAGCACCTGCTATTATTAAAAACAGAACCACTATTTACCCGATTTATACATTTCAGAAAAAAACGTCATGTCCCTTAAGAATAATATTCAATAATTTAGCTTTACGTCCTAATTGTATTTAGTTTGTTTATGTCTGTAAAAAAGCAATAGACCGAGATCTATTAACCCCTATTTATATACAATTAAACCAAAAGACTAGCGCTGAGAGCAAAGTTAATTTGAAATATGAAAGCATAATTGATATAAATATCTTAAGTAATAATATGTAAAAAACGAAATAGTATATTTCTGACACAGAGATATCGATTAATTAAAATCGATAAATTGTCTCATTTTCCAGATACATTCCCAAAGATACATTTCTGAATAGGTCTTAATATCGAGTTGTTATGTGTAACCTACAGAAAGAAACATATAATACATTAAAAAGGAAAACTAGTATGTCATAATAAAAAATAATAACAAAATAATCAATATTTTTTATGGTCACATGTTGAGGTGTAGTTCCAATTTGTCGATAGCGGTTGAGACTTCAAATTTGCTGCATTTAGAAGAGGACAATGTTTTTAAAGTTTGACCTAGATTTTCTAAAAAGTTTTACAAAGAACATGTTTGTTTTTACCCTTAGGTAAGACAGACAAAAAAAACCCCACTATAATCATCCTAAGCAAACTTGCGAAAAAATGAGACTTTTCAGTTCAATGGCTATTCTTCTTGATAAACTCATTGTTGTGGTGTTGTTGTAGTTATAATATACAAGTAAAGTAATCCGGAATTCAAACTTTATATTTTATTCACGTTTCGACTCTTTATTTTGTCATCATCAGGAGATTAACAATCAGCGACATATTATAAAAGACAATACAAAGATCATAAAAATCACGGTGGTGTGAACAGGTGGTGAATTTTGTAAACATATCAGTTGAACAAAACAAACTATCCTGTGGCTTTGAGGTCATGGTTTAGACAAGGTCTGTGTTTCCTAATCGCAAGGGCTTCTTTTGATAATGGTTTAAACCAACTGAGGGAATGATCAATTATACTAGTGTAAGTCATCAGAACAGATGGGGGCTCTGTGTGTGGTAAGGATAATACGTCTTTTATGCGAAGTTCTTACAATTGGAGATTTTCATTGGCTTCACGCTGGCTCTCACCATTGCTGTGTTCAGTTGTACGACATCTATCTGTTTTGCCAATATATTCCGATGAACATCATGGGCCTATAAACGACATAACTTTGAACTGAATAAGGGTTGTTCCCTTGTCTTTTTAATAAACTAAATTTAGTTGTTTGCGATG
This sequence comes from Mopalia vespertina, assembly GCA_030265115.1. Lineage (NCBI taxonomy): Eukaryota > Metazoa > Mollusca > Polyplacophora > Chitonida > Mopaliidae > Mopalia > Mopalia vespertina. The sequence goes on from JAQQZZ010083988.1 coordinate 16,902, forward strand.
GTATATTAAAAAGTACATGCTTAGTTATCATTTTACCTAACTTAGAGGTGCATTTGTAGTTTAAACAAATGTGGTCTGATTAACAATCTACAGAGAGAAAACTTTTGTTGAAAAAAGATCGACGTAAGTGTCACTTAAGAGATTGCTAAAATAGTCTGCTACCCTGGAAAAAAATGGTTAATTTTGACATTTGCTCTGGTGGATGGCAACTAAAATAACCGGCTTGAAGCGTGAACTGGTATTTATTCTTAAGACAAATTGGATATTTTGTATTATCCAATTAATAAATCCCAAGACAAGTAATTTATAAATGTATTTTTTTTATGACTAGCAAACAGCATATATCTTACCGTATATTTCATCATTAGGAAATTTCAGCGATTAGTAAAAAATTGTAAACGGACAACATCTCTAACCAATAAACGTCTAAGACCCTGACATATACACATGTACCACCCAGCTAGGAGGCCAAGTACAGTTCAGGTAACGTCGATGTGGTCAGTTTACTCGAGTTTGGCTTCTGCCGTATTAGCTATGCTACATGAAGCTTCCTAACCTTTAGAAATAGCAGAACTCAACCATGATTCGGCACTTTATCTTCCAATATATAAAAAATTGCATGGCCTTACCCTGACTTAAACCATCTCGTTTTAGGTTACACCGATACATAAAACAAAGTCATTGTACAAATATGCACGTAAAAAATCATATGCTTCTACACGTTAATGTCACGTCACGTGTTGTGCCCTGTTCTGTCTACACGTGTGCTCATTATCTGTGTGCTCATTAGAGCTGTTGTTGTTTCGCTGACGAGCATTTTTGTTTATGTACCTTTCTGCACCCCAGTGCACCATTCTTTGTCCAGTCTACGCTCCGCAGAGCAGTATCTATCTTTCAATGTACTAACGCTCCGCAGAGCTTCTGTCAACGCCCAGATCTCACATCTCAGTCATAACCATTGGCTGTCCTCATGTGTTCGATCTGCGGCACACCACTAACCATAGGTTTGTCTACCTAACTGCCCCAACCGGGCACTACCTTTGCTGCATTCTGCGCTGCGCAGAACATTTATTGACGTGATGTTGTGTTCGATCTGTTGAACGTCAGTTCGCCGGTAGGCTCCGCTGAACCTACGCCTTCTTGTTGTATAGTTGCACTTCGCAGAGCGCAATTCCTAATCATTGCTAATCCAGTTATAACCATTAGCTGTATAACCGGTTGTTAACATAACACATTTTAATCCAAATAAATCTTGACATTATCTTGGTCTTTGGTCTCATTTTTTGGGTTGTGTAAAATGAAGAAAAACGAGATTTAAAATTATCATGCAACAAGAAATATGAAGATAGGTTCTATCATTGCTACCTTTATTCTACATATGTCGAATTAGTTTTGCGTTTATTTTACTTATGTAAAATTCCTTTTCACATATGTGAAATTCTTTTTTACTTATGTTGAAATGATTTTCACTTATGTGAAAAACAACTTCACATATGTAAAATAAAACATTATCTTACATAGGTAGAATTTTTTTCAATATATGTAAAATTCTTTTCAACAAAAAAATGAACAAACTGATAAATGATTTCTCCCCACAACAAGGGACCGTATCCAACCTTCCTTTGTGCTCCTATCGTCTTGTGTAGACTTTCAAGACGAATGCAAAGAGGATAGGAATATATTCCAAATGCTGTGAAAGTTTAGCCTCAGCAGGGCACACTGCCAGTTCGAGAGTGTTGATCAGGAAATGGTTCCCCTGCAGCGAGATTACAACAACAACAAAGCAAAGCTCAAACAATGACCTATGTTATATATAGGTCATTGAGGGCAGACTGCCAAAGTCGAGTACTCGCATATATTTACAGCCAACAACGGCTGAAACACAAAACCATACATTCTATTACGAAAAATGCCAATTACGGTG
>JAQQZZ010083999.1:0-18825 GCA_030265115.1 Mopalia vespertina
CGTTACTATGCCCCCCCCCCCCCCGCCCCGCCAAACAATATACTGAAGAAAGACAGCAATCACGGAAACTAGGTAAAATGACAGTGTCCCCCAAGCCCGAGACCGTGTGTCGTTTACTCCATTATCGCTGATTGACTTATGTATTACTTAAACGATTTTAAGACGTTTTGCAATTTGTCGTCATTACGTACAGAAACCACACAGATTATGAGGGACACTGACAAGAATGGACACCACAAGAGTCAGGTGAATACATTTCTTGGCTTCTCAGTAGGCAAAACAGTGTTACTTCAAATTATAAGCTTCTTTACGTCTCAATGTCTTGTTGGCGACATTATCCGTTACACAGTCGATACGTATTTTGTTTTCGGCAATGATTAACCAACGCGTTGGCTAACCTATTTAGGCCTATCACGAAATAACTCAAGAGATACATGATCAATGGAGGTTTTAGTTTAGGGGTATGTATTGCGTGATGCGTTAGTTGGTAATCACTGGTTGATTAACAATCACATCCATACCCAACTGGGTCATTTTGGTTCACTTTCTGTCCGTGAACTGTTTATTCTCCGATATTAAGGTGAGCCAGTCCTTGGCTTCGCCCACGATTTGCTTCCGGGAGACACTATTCCGCCCAGCACCAGACTGGCTATTTCACTGAGTCTCGGTACATATCCAAAATGACAAACTGTTGCTTAGGATATTGCAGATTATTAAAACTTATAAACTGAGGAAACTCTAAATTATTCTATCATTTGGAGTTTAATGTTAATAAAGGACAGTTACAGAACCTGGTATAAGGTGACACATATCGTGATCGTATTCCCTCTTCTTCCGTCTCTAGCTGATCGATCGCTTACAATATATGATTCCCTTTGAGTCGGGCCTGTTTTACGTTATCCCTTACATGTGACATCCAATACAATTTGTTGCAAAGATAACTCCACATTATACCTGAATCAGGATCGGGGTTTGACCTAGTCGGGATGAGTCTTGCATGAAGATAAGATTTAAGGAGTGGCTTTGGCATGGTTGTTATGGTAACACCTCACTAGCGTTGATGGAATGGCTGTATGTCTTGGAGGGCAGAGGTTAAGAACCCGGATGGTGTGTTCACAGAAACATATGCGATTGACTCAGCCAGGGAATCAGCCAATCAAAACATAGGTTAAGAGGTCTAATGGAACAGATATCTAACACCTCTGCAGTGGCGTATGATGCGCACTGAACTTTGGCTATTGCCCAAAACGTTTATTCATCAGTGTAACAGAGCTCTGTACCAGGTAGCACCAAATAGATCATTTTGGTGCATCTCCAAGTAACTTTAGTAACAATAAAGAGCTTATACTAACAAAATTGCTCATGACCTTACGACTTTTGGGTTCATTTCCGCGCGTAGGAGTATAGGTTTTTTTCTTCAGATTTAGCAATTTCACGAAACGCTTATTTGAATTGAGCAGCATTGATTTGTTTCAATTATTAACTACCGATACCATATCATTTTGTGTGGAAAGTTGTTTTGACTATATATTGCAATCTTTTTCATAGCCAACCAATATTTAAGGCATAATCATTAATTTTTTGAACCCAGATCATTTAATTTCTTTAAATCTGTGATTATCATTTTAGGCTCTACCTAAATGAATTTCATTAATATGACAGCATATCAGTCCATTTGATTAAAACCGTCGCCTTCTTACCTCCATGGCGCCGTACTTCATGCTAACAAAATGCACATCAGCCCAGTGAATAAAGGAAACCACGTCAGACGTCACATGCACCCACCAAGTGCAATCTAACTTTTCATCACAGACTGAAACTTAGGTAATAACCCGCGCCATCACGTTCATAACAGAAAGTCCTGCAAGTGGCGGAGCTTTACTCTTCTCTACAGTTACGGAGATATCTAGCTGATTAAACATGTGTAAATGTCTATGTGGGTCAAAATAAAATGGGAAAAAAAAATGATTAAAAAATAATTAAATTTGCGTTGATATGTATGTGTTTGACATGATTATGCAGTCCCGGTGAGTTTATACAGTAGTAATTTGCCTGAGGACGACCACACAATTGACGGTAATTTCTCGCATATCACTGCACAACATAGTCCTGGTTTATAACCAAGCGGTCTATACGCAATACCATATATATGGAGGTAAGATGGCGACGGTTTAGCTCAAATGGTCACAAACAATGTTAGGAGAGGACAACCACAAGACGCCGGAAATAGAGACATGACAATTAGCATATTAACTTCTAGTTGTCCCTTAGTTCTGAGCACCAGGGAAACTGGAAGCTCCCTCGAGCCGCCATCATTTAACAACTAATACTCGCCACGAAGGGACCAGCACATTCGCACAGTGTTTTAACAAATTTATTACCTGCATGAATATACAATTGTAAGATCTTTTACAATCTTTCCCCATCTACTTGCAACAAACCCAAAGTAAAAGAGCGACACAACCACAAGAATAGAGAGACTGCAAGAGAACAGATCTGATGGCTCATCTCATTTCACGGATGGTTGGAGGGAGCTTCATATTGTCCTGGTGCTTTCAGAGCTAAAGAGGATCAGGAAGCCGATATGTTTGCTATGCCTTTGTATTGTCCTGTAGGTGTCCTGTATTTGTCTCGTGATGTTTTTGTTTGTTGCCAGTGGTGTCGTGGTGGTTTTCTCACCCATTGGGCTGGCACACCGTCATGTGAATGAAATAGCATCAAGTACGGGGTTAAACCCCAATCAATCAAACAAACAAACAAACAATCATTCATTCCACTGAATATTTCCGGTTCCAAAAAATTAGCTTCGCTACTGACTTAAAGTTAGTTCATAGTTTTAATTATCTGTTGTTGACAACAGAACCGCACATATAGTTTGTCACTCTGCAGAAACACCACGCCCAGATATAAGTAGGAGACAAGACAAGTTTGTTTGTGCCAGTATGTCCATTATGGGACATTGACCTATTATTCTCTACACCGCACTAGGTTGTCTTCTGCTAACATATTAGTCAACAACTCAACTGTCACGGTCCATAAAAGACGTTACAAGTTTGTTAATGTGAGCTATGTTCCCTTTTATCGGTGACTAACCTTTACTATGTCAGACAAATAAGGTATCAAAATGAGGTATTACACAAGTGAATATATGGTTTATATAAATTGTGTACATACAAGATCTTTATCAGCCGCTGGCTATTCAAATCTGGGTTCTATTTCTAAACTAAACCAGTAAAAACTGAACTCTAATTCGAACATGTGTTATTATTTTTACCAGGTATATCGTTCGTTCGTTTGATCGCATATTAAGCAATGCAAATGATTCGCAATTTTATAAATGTACACTGAAAACGAATTGTATGCCCGATCAGAGATAATGGCCATGACTCATACATAAAGTAATTTGTTTCAAAATTTGACGAAAGAAAAATATGAATAGAGGATGCAATCACTGGAATAGAATCCGGGTGGGTGTTCAGGTAATCCGGGCCAACTCTATTAGAGGAATTACCATGACTTCGTCCCCGTGACCATATATAGACAGTGGAAGAAAGCACAAAGCATTTTTCTACATTAATATATACATATATAGACATGCAAGTTGAGCATACTTCCTGTTAAAGTCATTGTGTCGTATAAATATTAGTGTATGGTAATACACACTTTGTTGCCTGAATTCAAATAGGTTGCCAATGTGTCTTGCCAAGAAAGATTAAATTAAATTCAGATCTCAAAAACGCTCCCCGTGTTTTGTTTGTCGCTATATTGAGATCTATCGCAATCCCTCTACTTTTACTTTCAATTAGGTCAAGCTTACTGGGGTTCACGAAAGGTCACAGTTTCAGTTGTCCAATAAAAACACAAGTAACACGCGGCCATGGTAAACACCAAATTCAGCCAAAACAAGCAGAAGTTGTCCGATTCTCCTCTGTGCTGATGTAAGTCGCATGTAAACAGGGGAAAATGCAATTCCACTCAAAATTTATTATTTGAATGGTGTTTGTTGATTGTGCGTGTATTTATTCATTGGTCATGTAAAAATACGCACTCGGGAAACTTCGGTTCGTCGGCCGAAATCTTCGGGTTTTACAAACCAGAATTGAGAAGCAGTTCTGTGATTGGTCAATTTAAGAAACCATTCGACATTGTAGGTGGGATGATTGCGTTAGATCTCAATATAGCGACAAACAAAACACGGGCAGTGTTTTTGAGATCTGATTTTAATTAGATTGCCCTAGCCGTATAGTAAGAAGTACGCATATATGGTATCCGTAGCTAGTTTTACCCCAGACTTAGAACTATTTGAGTCTGATGATCTCAATGGAAGAAGGAAACTACCAAGGACGTCAGACAATGTACCATGAGTATAGATCCAACACCACCATAGGACGAAAAAATGATTTTGGAATAAAACAAAGTGTTTAACACGAAACTCCAACAAATGAGCTCCATACACGCTGTCCTTTATATCAGAGAGCACCACCAGGGCACAGCCTAGGGTCAGAAAGTCGTGTTACATCAGAGAGCACCATAAGGGCACAGCCTCGGTTCCGACAGTCGCGTTGCATCAGAGAGCACCATAAGGGCGCAGCCTCGGTTCAGACAGTCGCGTTGCATCTGAGAGCACCATAAGAGCGCAGCCTCAGTTCAGACAGTCGTGTTACATCAGAGAGAACCATCAGGGCACAGCCTCGGTTCAGACAGTCGCGTTACATCAGAGAGCACCACCAGGGCACAGCCTCGGTTAAAAAAGTCGCGTTACATCAGAGAGCACCATTAGGACACAGCCTCGATTCAGACAGTCGCGTTGCATCTGAGAGCACCATAAGAGCGCAGCCTCGGTTCAGACAGTCGTGTTACATCAGAGAGAACCATCAGGACACAGCCTCGGTTCAGACAGTCGCGTTACATCAGAGAGCACCATCAGGGCACAGCCTCGGTTCAGACCGTCGCGTTACATCAGAAAGCACCATAAGGGCACAGCCTCGGTTCAGACAGTCGCGTTGCATCAGAGAGCACCATAAGGACACAGCCTCGGTTCAGACAATCGCGTTAGATCAGAGAGCACCATCAGGGCACAGCCTCGGTTCAGACAGCTGCGTTGCATCAGAGAGCACCACAAGGACACAGCCTCGGTTCAGACAGTCGCGTTACACCAGAGAGCACCATCAGGGCACAGCCTCGGTTTAGACAGTCGCGTTGTACATATTGCATGGTTCGAACTACAGTTTTCTTTTCAATAACATGCGCCTTTGATCACGACTTTAATATAGAAAATAAACTTTGGTCGAATTAAAAAATCAATTTCGCTTGTTTAATGAAATGGTTCTTTGCTTTGTCGGTTTTATTTCAACTGGAGAGAAAAACTTGGAGACCATGCTATAAAAACAATAAATGGAATGAAATTGGTAGAAATTAAACATTTCATTTTATTTGGATTTAACAACAGAAGCACAGTAGTATGTGTTAAAATTACGAGGATATCTCACGGTTTATGTAGCGATAAGAGAACAAAAAAAGGAATGTATGTGTTGGAAGTAGAACATGTCATTGTATTCTGATATAAAACAAAACCCCAATAGTATGGCCTCAAATTAAACGAGGAACTGTCACAGTTTACAATAGCTACATTATACAATATGCAAATTAATAGAAATAAAGTAACAAGGAGCCAACCTACTAACAAATCAATTTGGCGATCGATTTGATCGATCAGTCAGTCAGTCAGTCGACCAATCAACAAACCAACCATCAAATCAATCAATCAAACATTTTACAGACTTCGCTTTATTTTAATTACGTATTTTTAATGTTGTTCTCGTGTCGCATGACGTAATAGTGGTTTGCAACCTGAACTAGTGAGCCGGGTATTGTGAGCCGGTGACCGAGGTAACATCTAGGCGATTAGGCCTGAATATTTTGAATCGGAATCACAGTCATAAATTAAAGATCAAAGCAACATTTCACCTGTATGTCCTCTGTAATAGCCAGGGTTTTTGACACGAGTCCATGTTGTAGGTATCTATTATTGCCTCTCTACACTGCATTATTTGCGTGGGTGGTAAATCAGACACACGTGTTATTCTATGTAGAAGCTAATTGAAGACAGGTGCCTGGTTAAAGGGTTTTATTAAAATATTATATTGCGTGTACAACGCCGAAAAGGGACATCATTAAGGAACAAAGTCAAACTGATTGGCGACTGTGGGCCATTGTCCTCATACCAAGAAACCATGGTCCTCATGAATTGGTTTGTTTTAAGGAAGAGTGAAGAAAACGTCATTTTTGCATCTCATGCCAAGATTACGTCGCCACATAACAATTTTACATCCGGGACAACAATGCACAAAAAAGAGCTTTTAAATGATATATTTATATATAATGTATATTGATAAGGGATTTGTCCCATTCTGAACGAATAAATTGATTGATTGATTGAAAGACAGCTTTGCTACTCTTCAAACAAACTGTCCTTAGCCATTGGGCTCCTGGCCGAATAAAAATAAAAGGCTGCAGTCAACGGTTTATATTAAGAGTATAAAGTCCTTGCTACAAATGCACATATCTGTCAAGTCATCGTTATTAACAGCCAAATAATATTATGTTTCGTTCTCCATGAATGATTGATGTTTTACGCTGTGCTTAAAGGTATTTCACTTATATGACGGCGGTGTATTCGATCAATAATTGACACTAGCACAACCAAGATGTGAAGCGTTTCCATAATGTTGGAACGTTAATTTTCCTCCGAAGTAAAGACAGTATTGCAACTCTTCAAACAAACAACAACACTGGTTTATCTACTGAAACTATTTGTTTTAGCGACATTAGTATCGAGGTGATTGAAACCTATACAAACAAATATAAACCACATATGGGTGTATAACAACAGCGACAGTTCCCTTTACAATAACAATATCCATCTCCATTATACTCGGATTGATCCATGTACTGTGGCCATTGGGAAATATATAACACAAGCAATGGAAGTGAGTACATCGAATCGTGAATGATTTATTCAATGTTTCGTTCGTCTTATAGATAACACAGAGTTAATAGAAGACGACGGCTCTGCATATTATAAACGCCTTTTGTTTATTTTCTTTTTCTTTTGAAACACGACCTCTTTCGTTTTTGTATTTACAATAATGTAGCGCGGAGGGTTGTGAGGGAGGCTATCTTTCAAATGCCAGGCTGAAATTTGCCTAAATAATTCTTAACTTTAAGAAATATTTAAGAAGCTATATGAATACGGGCCCTGGCTCTCTTGGCGTTATGGGGCTGAAGATGAAGCCGATCGGTTTGCGATGTCATTGTATTGCGTCCTGTGATTGTCCAGTTTTTGTCCTGTGGTATTGAGGGTAGTTTCCTTCACACCTTAAGTACGGCGTTGGACCCCAATCAAGCAAATAAAACAAGAATGTAGCATCGATCGTGCGAGCCATAGAAGCATCCGATTTCATCCATGTAAGATTATATATTCAAAAACACATAATTCAGCCTTTATGTAAGACATAATGTGAAATGTTAGTTCTGGGTTAGGTTTTAATCATAATATACCGGACCTGTAACCCAAACCCAAAACCTAACCTAAACATAATAACCTGAAATAAAAGAGACAACATTTCAGCGATTGATCGATTGTCTAAACATCAATCACGGGGAAAAATCTGCTAAAAAATGGGATGTTTCGTCGCCATTTACTGACGGATTTCTTTGGGGTTTCTTGTGATTACAGTTGTTTGAGTGCTAAGAGACCCTGAGACAACTGTTATGGAATAATTTACAACCGGTATTTCTTTGATTCGATCACTGAGAAGCAAAAATAGGAGTTACTCAGAGAACGCCACGACAAATTTACACAAACGCCCTCTCGAAATACCTTTGTAGTTCTTTATGTAGCTAGTATGATGGCAATGCTAAAGCTTTGTCAAGGTAAAATCTTGAGGGCTCCGCCGTCTGTCGAAGGAGGGGAATGTAAGCAAATTGTCACCAGTCGAAGATTTACGATCAGCCGAGCTGGCGAAAAGAGATTTTACAAATTCTCGGTCGATAAGAAACCCGCGAGCTTAACGGTCAGATCTTAACCGCGAAAGTCTGTAACCGCGGTTTCATGGTCTCGAATCGCGGACGGTTCTCGCATAGAAATCTGCGCCCACTTAAATGCGTCTTAGTTACAGGCCACATAAACGGGGCTTAATCATTATGTAATCACATAAACTATATAGCCTGCCGGGAATTTAATGTGATATTTTCCCCTAACACTATAACCGAAGACTAGGTAATTCAATTAAAGTTTAAAACGTGCTCTTACAGCGTGTTTCTGCGACTTATTGCAAATGACGGCACTATATGCAACAAAAACTCCAAGCAACGCCAAACAAAGCTTATTTTTAAATCCATGCATTGCTTGGTCGATTTAAGAAATAACAATATACGTTATATCTTATAAGGAGTTTTACAATTTCAAGTTTCCCACCAAGATATCTTAGAATCGTAAATGGGAAATCAACCATTTAGTTTTAAATAAAAATTGTAAACTCATTGTAAAATCATTCAGGGTGAATAACAACGCCAACCGTTTCCACTAGAGATATTTCTTAACCCCAATTTTTGTTTTGATATTTATTGTCTATTCACCAGAAAAAAAGATATACAAGTATTAGCTTATACTATAGAATAGAAGGTGAGCGTCTATAAGTCTATAAGACTTGTTCTATTCCTTGAAGTGTTTTATAAATGTATCATGTAACAACCGTGTCCATATCGGGTATGGGTGGAAATTCAAAAATTATACTATAATACAAAAATTATATTTGGTTTCCACAAAAGATCAGGGCAGCATGGGACATATTATTAACGCTAGCGAAGCAGGTCGGGAATAGATTTAACAAATTAAGGAAATGTCTTTATATTTTTTTACATAATTTTTTTTTTTTTTTGCTCACAAATTGCTTGGAGTGGATTTCTCAAAGTTTCTATTCATTATTTTTATGTCATTTTTTAAATAAATGTTTTCAATTCAGGTTGATCTTTTATTGTATTATCACCCTATCCAGGATTGAACTCTTCGCTATGACCACATACCCGGGGGACGGATTTCATAGAGAAACGCTTGGACTAGTTACATTTAATGGCCGAATTTTTTCATTTTCATGAACATTTTGGTAGTCAATAAAATCGCATGCTTTGAAGTGAGAAGATGAATCCTTTTTTTGATATCTATATTCAGGGAAACATATGTTCATTTGTACAGTCTATACACAAACTATAAAAAGACGTAACAATAACGTAATATGTGACACGCTCCAGCAAAAAACGAACTAAGTCGCAAGTCATTGTTTTGAGTATTGAGCTGTCACAGGTAAAAATGGCATACCAGGTCAATATTGAGATTTAAGCGAAAATAAACTCCCAAAGTAATCCTCTTTTAGGTATACAAGTGTATTTATGTATTAAGATAGTATATTTAGGGTTTAAACGGTGTTTTTGAAGAGGTTACAAACGAAAAAGCAGAGAACAGTTTTCTCAAAAATTGTATCCGGTACAAAGGCCGTCTTTGTCAAACTAAAAAAAGCTCTAACTTGGTCAGTTTTATACATATTATAGCATATTATCTATCATTTTAATTCAATGCTCTTTTCAAATATACCAATTAATTTAGTGCTACTTAGTTTGGGTTATGTTGGAGCGGGTCACATATGTTATGCGGCTCGATCTAAACACATCTGTAGAATAACTGTATTTTCGCTGAAAGGGAAAGAAAACCACACAATTATCTGGCTGCATAAGGCAGGTACACTGGAGACAAATAGGTTAAACCTGTGGTGTCTTAGCTCGGTCGTGATAGGTGTATGAACATGTATCAAAATCATATATTTTGTTCGCTGGAAGCCTATTTACCACCATGCTGCACATTATCCACACACAACAAAGCGAACGAATTTCACATAACTTTTGAATAAACAAATATAATTTTGGAGAATAAGATTCTGGGGATCGTTTCACAAAGCGATTTGGACTTACGTTGAACGTAACCGTCATGGCAACACTATGTCTTCAGCACTGGTCGTCATGGTGTTTATGTTTAACGTAAGCTAAGATCGCTTTGCGAATCGGGCCCCAGAAGGCAAAATAGACCGAAACTGTGAAATCTAAACACAACGTCGACTTCAAGCTATCAGGGGCTATGAAAACAATCCTCCCAAAATGGTGACGATAGTATGACGCCTGAGCTGGCTTGCACAGTGTATTTTCATGACTTCCGATTGGACTGTATGGAGCAGTGTTGTCCTTGGTTCTGGTGCCACAGCAAATCCAAAACATTTACCCCTGCGACATCTACTTCGACAACATTTTATCCGTTGCCATGTTCTTCTGCAACATCTGCTCCGACAACATTTTATCCGTTGCCATGTTCTTCTGCAACATCTGCTCCGACAACATTTTATCCGTTGCCATGTTCTCCTGCAACATCTACTCCGACAACATTTTATCCGTTGCCATGTTCTTCTGCAACATCTGCTCCGACAACATTTTATCCGTTGCCATGTTTTCCTGCAACATCTTCTCCGACAACGTTTTATCCGTTGCCATGTTCTTCTGCGACATCTACTCCGACAACATTTTATCCGTTGCCATGTTCTCCTGCAACATCTACTCCGACAACATTTTATCCGTTGCTATGATCTCCGGCGACTTTTACTCCAATAATATTTTATCCGTTGCCATGTTCTCCGGCTCCATTTACTCCGACAACATTTTATCCGTTGCCATGTTCTCCGGCGACATTTAATCTGACAACATTTAGCCGTTGCCATTTTATCCATTGCCATGTTCTCCGGCGATATTTACCCAGACATTTGCCTCGACAGTTTCCAAAAATTTTAATTTGTCCAATGAAACAATCCTTTTATTTGTTTATTTTTTTAGCATGAATACGATTTTTCGTAATACACTGAATTTAATATTAAGTTGTTTGTTCTTTTGTTTCAGGATTTGGCCTGTAAAATAACCCCAGAGTCTTTTGCCGACGTAATACTTGAATCGTATCATATACGTTTGCCACATCAAAAGGGCTTAACAAACTTTCAACTTGGCAATAAACTCGGTCATATATTCGTCGATGTTGATGTCAATTCAGTTTGATTGGCAGGTCAGCAGGCCACTTTGTTTTCTCAGGTATATGTACGAGAGATTGAAATTAACCGGAAACATTTAGCTGGGATAAGACAGCACATTGAATTCCCGGCTACATCTGATATCTACGCCGTATATAAAACAACAAGAAAGCTTGGGAACAAACATGTTCTATATTCATTCATATTTCAGGCACGTTTGTCGAGGTGTCAAAGCCGCAGCGCGATACAGATGACTGTTGCATAGACCTATTCACAATTGGCGCAGTATTTTGTTTTAAAAAAATAGATCACCTGACCTACTTTTGGTGAAATGATAATGCTTCTTATTCAATTTTTTTTAAAAATATTCCACGCTAATCTCCAATCGTGACTTCACCTCGGCTAAATGGCCTCGTTATAGTTTACACAATAGACGAAATCGGTCACACCGGTGCAGTATTTGTGGCCTGTCTTCATAATCAGTCATGCGTGACACGTCATCAAATGTTGTTGTCACGCAACGCACGTTCATGACGTGTCGGAAATTACACAAACAAATGTCATTACAACCTGACGAAAACTATAGCTGCAAATTGTTTTGTTCACTTATTGCTTGTTTTCTTTGTAAAAGTAACCGAGAGTTTTGTTTTGATGGCCACAAACAAATTCACATAGGCTTAGACTTAAGAAAACAGTCTTAAAAGTAATCCGTGGGAAATTTGAGATATATACGTTTTCACCGGATGTATCGGGATTTCCATATCGCGATATTTATTCAAAAATAAACCTTACACGACAGATCAAAGTTATTTCTTAGTCTGCTGTTTGAGCTCTGGTCACTTTAATGTTTTAATCGAAGACACCTATTGCTTTGTGTTATGAAATTATTAAAATAAAAGTGTTTTGAGATTAAATACGAAAGAAACGGATATTAAAGACGGTAAATTAAAATCTTTTTTTCAAAAGACTGATTTTCTTTGTTTTACAAATTTATTAAATAGGTATTTTTGAAGATTAAAGTTAAAAGAAAATGTGTTTATAAATACACTTAACTATAAAGGCCCACTATAATAAAAAAGATACCGCAGAGGTCTATTTCCAATAAGCGGGCTTTGTTGTGAAAATCATATTGGTTAACCCCTATGTATGTATTATTAATTATTTGCTCCTAAATATTGATGTTTAGTCAGATTTCAAGATGATTAAACGCTACAATGTTTAATTTCCTTTAGATATCAATCTGACCAATAAAGGAAATATTGAAAAGTCAGTGCTTGGGTTAAAATAGATTTCTTAGAAGAACATATCCTATTAAGACCCCGCCTCCACACCTGTGGACAAACACTTGTTATTCATTATCGAACTGCAAATTGAAATTCCAATCCAATGTCCATCTATGTGGATAAGCACCCGAACTCACCAGATAGCCCAAAACAAGCCACCATATTGAATGGCCTTAAAATGTAACGAAAACTTTACCCTCGGTCTAAGAACAACATATATATTAGTTTGAATCCCAGTGGAGGCCAGCAAAATTGTATTTAAAACCAAACAATAGAATAACGAAATGCTTAAATCGATCGTGAAAAGAAAGAAGAAACAAGTGACATTAGACCAAACAGCAAAGGTGCAAGGACGGTGAAACAATATGGTTCAACCCTAAACGAATTTGTATCTGCTTTGGATGACGCTTATAGTGGTCAAAAGTATTGTTCAGAGAGATATAATTAAAAATAAATCGATAGGTTAAACCTCGCGAGATTCTCCTTACTGTGTTTTCATCAATATGCTCGGCCGTGATAGATGTATGAATATGCATAAAAAATAGTACATTTTGTTCGCCGGAAGCCTATTTACCGCCGTATGCACACTTTCCTTACATTTAATTTAGACCAAGCGAATTTCGTATAGCTTTAGAACACTCAAATTTAGTTTTGAAGTACATTTTGTTCTGAACCCAAAACAGATGAAAAGTGTGAAATCTCTACACATCGCGGACTATGTTTATCAGTCGAATGCATGTCATAATGGCGACGATCGTTTGACGTCCGAGGTGATGTACGCATTTACATTCGAGGACTTCAGAGTGAAAAGAAATAAAGCTAGAATGAAATCACTATGTTTTGATTGATATTATAGTTAACGGCTAGTCCAAATTATTGTGTTTAAAGGCGTTAAGCTGAAAAGGGTGTGGAGACTGTTATAATATCGTTGATAAGGTCTTTGCGTACCCGGTTATTAACACTTGTTTTAATTAAGAATAAGTGCAATAGATTTATGCAACCTAGAATCTGTTGTATACATCGGATCATGTAGGTCGTTCTATATAATTTGAAACATTTAGTCTAATCAGAAAACCGATAAATATAAAAATTAGATTCTAGTACTTAATTAACTCGTTAATTAATTAATTCGTTAACTAATTAGTTAATAAGTATGCAAATTTAACAGGCAGTATCCAAGCATCTGAAACATTTTGAGTAAATTACCCACTGATTGATAACGAGTTCTTCTGATTGATTGATTGATTACGCGGAGTTTTAACGCCGTTCTCAAAAGTATATGCCACTTAAACGATGGCGATCTTCTCCAACAGGATACAGCTACATTACAATGTGAAGCTCAAATGTTTCATCCCAATCAAATGTACCAACTCGGCTTATAATCCAAGCTTGTCTTCTCGGTTGATATGCAAATGGTTTGTTTCATTGGCTGGCTGACTGATTGATCGGTTGGCTGGTTGGTTGGTGTATTGGTTGATCGATCGGTTGGCTGGTGGATGGGTGGTTGGGTGTTTGGTCGGTTGGCTGATTGATTGGTTGATTGATTGATTGATTGATTGATTAATTGGTTGGATGGTTGATTGGTTGATTGATTGAATCATCGATCGATTAGTCGATTGCTTGCTTGGTTAATTGAATAACTGTAGGAATGATTGATTGGTTGATTGATTGATCTATCGATTGATTTATCCATTGGTCTTTAACGCAATCCGCAAGAGTATTTAACTTATATAACGGCGGTGGACTCCTGATGAGTGAAATCGCACATCACAAAATTCTCCACGTGATTCAGAGGTATTGAAACCGCAACAGATTTATTTTATCCAAAACAATTTGTATAAGGTCAACAATAAACAGTTACAAAAAAATTATTTTTAATACAATGAAACTTTATATGTATTGTATTTTTTTGTTTGTTCTTGGCAGCCTGCTTGACAATATATAATTTAGTGGATGCATAAACTAATTATTCTTATGAATACTTGTTTTCATAACAGCATTGTGAGTTACAGTCGAAATCCGAATTTTTTGCCGTATATATATTTTAAGACGAGTTTAAACTATTCTAGAATCCGTGCGCATATAGTCTTGATGGCTAATATTTGCACCTGTATTGCACCCTCGCGCCGTTATTAATCACACCTGTACACAGCCTTGACGGAGAACATGAAGTAATAAATTACACCATACATCGTGTTGATCTGAAATAGTGTGTGTCAAATTAAGAAGTTAATAAGTCCGGCGACCGCGGTGTGCCAATCCGTAATTAAACCTTCACGAATTTGATCAAATTAACTGCACTAGTTTTACTCGATAGTGGTGTATATTGCTACGGTATATTTGTTTCTATTTATGTCAGTCAAAAGAATGTATGATTGACTGTATGGCTGAAAACGGGTGAAATCGTTCGATCGGTATATCGATCAAATGATTCAATCAATCAATCAATCAATCGGTCGATCAACCGTTTATTAAACACATTCCGAAAATAAAATAAAAATATATAATTAAATAGAAATCTCTTCAAATTATAACTAAATCACTAAATAAATATAGCCGTAATAAATTATACTTGATGTTTATATTTCAGATTCTCGGTGTATTTTTATTATATACCATAGAGTAAGCCGTTTTTGCTTGCGGTATATATATACATAGATATATATGAAGTGACAGCTATGGTGCCCAGTGCAGCTAGAACCAATACTCACAAATTATAAATTACAAAATATAGAGTGTTGTCAATCTATACGAGCAGGAAAATCAATCAGTTATTTGGTTGCACTTTTTCATCCCTCAGACATCAATGCAAGACAACTTGACTGTTGACGTTTCTAATATATGGTCGTTTAAAGATCTGCACTGGAATACCGCTTTTTAAAACCATCAAGGTTATAACGGTAAGATCAATAGCGGCTCGTTTGATGTGTTATTCTGACCAGGTATTGTTGACTTTATTCTTCAGACAGTTACAAAGGTTGGTCGTTATACAGAGGTCAAAACAAACGCCTTAACGTTTTCTCTGATTTATGATACTTAGGCTTTCAGAGGTTGTTTGCAAGAAATTGTTCAACACGACTACATTCGAGAATCTACATGGAAAAAAAAATGCTTACAATTATTGTTGATCAAAAATATTAATGTATTTTGTCTGGAACAAGTTTCGCTCCCTGCCTCCACCCCGCCCTCTGTCCGTTCTTCCACCAGCCCGCCCGCCCGGTTTTCTGCAATCTGTTGAATATCACTGGGTACGGTTTTAATCAAATTCTGGTTTTAGTCAGATTGGGGCGTAACCTGAATGGGATTTGAACCTCGGGGTTCCAGGGCACTGAAAAAGCACGTGTAAAATCTTATAATAAATAGGACTTTTAAACTGTAATAACATTTCACATGGTATTCATTTATTTTAAGGGAAACAAGATGGCTGTTCAAAATATCACAGTCGAAATATCGACGTTACGGAGTATGATTTGATTAGCCGAGATTGGAATGGCATAACGGAGGATGTCACGGGGACAGTCAATCCTATTCTCGCGAGAGTTTCTATAGTGGATGAGACTAAGACAACTCTCGTACGCTATGCCAGGCCATCGCGCATTAATTTCCGCCAATATTTGGGGCAACGTATGCCACAGCCCAGCAAATAAAAGAAGTGCAAAACAAGATGGTCGGGTGTAGCTTAGAGTCAATGTCTCGACGTAGAAAGTAGAATTGATTTTATTTTAGAATGGGGGTTCCACGTGTCGTGTAAGGTGTGTTGTTTTCCACCATAGTGCACATATTTTGGGGTGGTTAAAAACAACACACCTCCCACCATAAATACCGCTGGGAAAAGAGAGTGCGCTTCACCCCTCCTGCTGCTGAAACCATTCCAAAATAGTTATGGACAGGCTTTAAAACATTATAAAACCTGTCCAATTAATTCGGATTACCACAAAAATTGACGACAGATAAAGCCAGAGCTCCTTGTGTAGTTGTCACTGTTAGCGGCATATAAGAGAAACCCTTCTAAAAATATATACCGCAACTTGTTAACAAATACTAGTATCAGTACCGGAACATGTTCAGCTGCTCCTTGCCATTGTGGGTGGCGTTTAGAAGAAATCCTTATACTCAATGTCGGAGACGTCAGTTGGATTAACATACGCTACTAACAACACCTGTTTAAATCTTTATCAACTGTATATACTGGATGACTTTGCTTTAATATTGGACGACCTGGGATTGGGGCATGGACGACTTGGGTCTAACCTACAGTACGATTTGGGTTGAACGAGTCGGGCAATGGACGAGTTGGGGGTTATTCTTAACCACAATGTCCATATGTAATATATTATCAATGATATGAATGTACACTGATAGCAAGGGGAAAATGGTAATAGATTATGTTCACACAAAGATAAAATTAATGTGAAATGTCTATATGTCTTGTAAACTTGAATTGCCATGCAGTACATACATACGAACAAATTAAGCGTGTACAGTACATTGAAATAAATGTACTAGGCCTATATGAAAAGAAGTAAAAACTAAAATATCAAGCAGTAATCAAGAAATTTAAATAACTCACCTGGATTTGAACTACTTCCACCCATTGTGCTTTCAAATAAAAATTTGTGGCAAACTGTAGCACTTCAGACAAATATTTTAGCTCTTTTCACGTTTTCATCCAAGTCAACTGGGACAGTGCTAATAGTGTATTTCTACTATTTCAGGTCAGTGTCCCTTCGAGGAAATACAAATTACTTTTATTTTCAAAATAGATCGGCAGCCCAGAGCGTTTCAAACACACTAATAAATGTATGACAACAGGTGCATGTCATGGCATATTCAAGTTTATGAGTCTAAATCGGGGGTAGCAAAATTTGTTTATTTACAAGAATCCCTGTTGAAAACAAAAGTTATATTGTATATAAATTTGTCTGACCAGGTTGTAAATCAAACTATGTTGGAAAAACAGATATATGTTAAGCTAATAGGATTAAAGAACACAGCACTAATATTAATAGTGAAGTATTTCAACATACACAAAATTGTGAGTATCTCAATAATATGTGTAATCTACTAAATCTACCCTCAGCATTGTACAATATAGGTTATTCCCCAAACATTCAAAGTTTAATCCTTGAAAACACTGTTGTTATTGACAAATCGAGACACTGGTCTGAACTCCTGTTGAAAGAAGCCATAGCAATAAATAGATCAAACCCCAGCTAAACCATGGATTAAAAACCAACAACGAGTTATCTTTGTTTTAAGTTTCCTTTATAATAATACATTCTCTAAATACACGGCTAGTAATCATACTGTTTTGTTCTACATGTACTATATATATTACGTCTACCTGACTGTCTCTTCATTCCTAATGATGGTTTAATAAACCGGAATATAGAAACTTAACATGCGTATGTTGTCGTTTCTCGGAGTTGTGACTTTGGTCTACTATGTCAAATTATTCAGTGGGAATCACAGTAAAATATATCTATTACGTCATATATTCTACCTTAGATCAACCGTGTCAACTTCAAACATTGCCCTGTGTTCATACAAATAGTTAGGTGTTCCTTAAAGTTAAGAACAATTTTGTACAAAGTCAGTCTTTTATTTTCCATCACAAAAAAATTAAATTTAAATTATATCCATTTAAAACCTTGACATATAATTTATCACTTGGTGTCACAAAACGTTAAGAAAAGTGGTGTTCATGTATTGAAAATGATCTAAAGCAATTTTGTTTCTTTGAGATAATATGAGATTTATCACCGATAAAAGTCGCCAGGAAAATCGCCTCGTGTACGCCGGAATTAAGAAGGCTGAATGCGATCATTCAGTAGATATTTTTTCTCTCTTCATTTATTCAATATATATATAGTTCGAATCCCGGTGGAGGCAAGCACATTTCTCTCTCTTCATTAATTCAATATATATACCTTATATTCAACAAAACTGAATCTGTTTCATAAATTAATGATACCAAGTTTGCTATATGGTAGCAAAATCTTGGGACTGTTTACCCTATCAGAATTTGAGATAATATGAGATTTCTGACGATAATATTAGGGGTATGAAAACATACACCATCTGTAGCTGTACTCGGATAACGTGACGAATATCACCTAACTGTGATATAATGTATCAGATGGATTAAAGATTAGTTGAAAATTTTACAAACAATGATAATAGGTGTTTACTGTGGGAACATTGTACAATTTGTAGATAAGTAGGTTTTTGCTATATACAATGTAAACAACATGGTGTAAAATTGAGTAATTCAATGGTCACATCAAACATGAATATAAATGAATATAATATATAGGCAAGTGAAAAAAGGAAATCTAGTTGAACTACCATGGGGTACAATATTCATAACGACCATTGTTTATGTTACCCATAAATGCTGTTACTGTGTATACATAAGTGTG
>JAQQZZ010084010.1:0-18823 GCA_030265115.1 Mopalia vespertina
TATATGCCCCCCCCCCCCCACCCCCCCTCCCCCCCCCCTTTGAAGTTCGAAAGATTTATTGCCCTGGACGTGTCAGCAGTGGATATTTGACTGTCAATCAGAAATGTATTCAGCGAAAAATGTGTACATTACCGCAGATACGCTAAACACAAAATGTACTAAGAAAATCCACTCGTTTTTTTAAGCATACGGGCAGACAGAAAAAACGAAACAGGCAATGACTATAGTGCAAATACTAAAAATAAACATATTATGCACAATAAAACTATCTTATTTCACTTGAAATATAGAACTTTAATCAAAGTATAACTCATGGAGTTTCTATGATGACAGAGTTAATAAAGTGAATCAACCTGCATGTTGTCCAAAGAACATGGGTGAACTTTTGACTTCCATACGAAACTTTGCCATATGATGAAAATCTGTTAAAGAGCAAATACATTGTGAATACAAAATTATCCAATGGTAAAATGTCCAATGAAGAAAATACAAAAACTGAACCATATGAAGAAAATGTTTTAACGAACAAACATATTGTTAAGTCAAAGTAACCCAACGAAAAGATTTCCAATGAAGACCATAACATTGATAACACTGGATTGGTGTTTAAAGGGGTGAGCTTTTTTGACTTCCACAAGAAAATGTAGCCTATGGAAAAAAAAACCCAACAAATTGTTAATGCAAAATTACAAAATGGAAGATTTCCAATGAAACCAAAAAATGTAAAACTTTCGTTTGGTGTTTACCAAGGTATTCCAGATTGTTTCACATCACTTTTTAGCATTAAACATATTACTAACTAGGTGAGAAAGTGAACGTACGCTATTTTTAAAGTCAGCTGGAAACTTTTCTTTTTATTTTACTAAGAACCTTTGTATTAAACTTGTGTCAACTAATAGTGAAACAAATACCATTTGAGTTAAACTTGAGTTTAACTTTGTTTAGTTGGGGTTTAACGCCATACTTAAATCTATCTCGTTCATATGACATGTCAGCCCAAATGAGTGAAGGAAACCACCTTCGACGCCGCTGACAATACAGAAAGACAAACAGAACAATCACAACATACAAAAACTCAAAAAGGTTAAAAAATAGTTTGGCTTCTTCTCCAAACGAACTCGTTACAAATAAATTTGGAAGAGCCGCAGATACACATGTGAGATACATCTTAATAATGGGCAATCATAGAGGATTTCAAAGACAAAAACATATATAGGAATCAGTACATGATAGTTAAATCTGCCCAAATATGAAAAATACTCCATAGAAAAAGGGTACACCTGTGTGTGATATACACAGGCTGTAAACAGTTATAGTATTGCTTAAGACAACTTTTCCTGTTCTATGCTTTTATTAGACAAGGAATTATTAGTGAACGCTTCATACTGTGAAAAGTAGATCTCTCGGGCTACTACTATACATCCCATGGCTATTAATAAAGACCGTAACTGTCAATCTACAAAATGTGCAGAATGGCATATAGAATTGTATAGCATATTTGGTATTGATTGCAAAATTTGCAACATATATGAGTTACTATTGCAATAAGCCAAGTACAGGATGGGAGCATAATTTCCTTCACATTGTTATCCGGTAATAAAATATGGTTATTATTAGAAACTTTTTTTTCCAGTAATATTAGTTTCAACATCAACTCTATAAAAGGAATATATTCTGTCCATGGTGGCGAAATCCCATTTGAAATGACATGGGCACACCACAAAGCTAATTTTGCATAACTGCAGGATCACATAAGTTATCGTTTTGCCTGAAGTGAAAGTAAAATGCATTTTGCTAATCATAATGTTTCATATTACAAATTGTGAAAATCAAACATTGCTTGATTGACTCAAGGCCATGCTGAGTGTATTAGAATAAGAAACAACAAAACTTGCACAACCTAAAAATGTACAGTTGGTTATAGATTTAGGTTTGTATATTTGTTTTGATTGTTTTGATATGGGTTTTACGTCGTAATAAAGGTTATTTCACTCACATGACAGCGTTTCAGCCCAATGGGTCAAGGCCACCACCCTTAATGTTAGTACAAACAACACAAACAGATCGGCTTCTTGCTGCCCCTTAGACCTTAGTTTACCAGGGCAACAGGAAGTTCCCTTCATCCGCTCACCGGTTTAAATGTAACACAAACATACTGTTCTTATAAAAAGGGCACCAGATTTAATATTACCAAATTCCTTGGGAACGTTTCACTTTGCACTGAATTGAGTCCAATATTAAATTCATTTTTACTTACAAATCTTTACCTTTTTTTGAAACTAACATATTCTTTACACAAAATTTTATTTGTTGCCAGGGCCTACATGCAGCTCTTAAAATTGGTTCCTGGGCAATAGCATCCTCGCATTGACGTTTTCCTGGGACCTTCTTTAGGCGAATGAACTTTGAAAGTTGCCGAACAACTGCTTTCTTTTCTTCCTCTGACCATGGTCGACGTTGTGTAGTATTTTTTTGTGACTTCTTGGTTGATATTTCTTAAAACAGAAATAAACAATATATTGCATTTTTTTTATAATTTAATATTTTCGAACATGCTGCAGCTGTCAATGTGTAACAAATAAACATGCAACTGTCTACTGAAACACCTCCAAGTTAAAAAAAAGTTTGAATTACTTTACCGCTGTTTATGTAATATCTGGTTAACTATTATTTACACACTATTCTATCTACATCTGTGGTTGGCTGAAGATGAACATAAAAGCAACTACACATACCCTGGTGGTGTTCAGCAAAATCAACGGGCGAATTTCCAACATTCAATTCTTCTTCATTTATTGTATCTGTAAATACAGATTATAAAATCAAGTATCAACTGAGTTAAAGCATTGAATATACATCTTTTGGGGAATAACGTATTTGACAGTAACTGACTTCTGTGTTTTATTTCATGTCATATTCTTAACAACCAATACAATGTTATTAAACCAGCCTGATAAAACAGAAGTGACAAAATGACAGAAACCAGGGAGCAGCGAATACAGAAGCTGAAACACCAAGATTAGCTGTCAAGCTTTGTCTGTGATTTTATTTTGAACTTAAGGTTATTGCATCGCATGAAGGTCTTCAAGCTCAATAGCTGAGAGGCAGCAGTAACCTTACAGCCAATGGCAACAACCTTTGATAAGATGGGACATATGCACCAAAGAAAACCAGTCACCGCGTTTAAGAACAAACTTCAGGGAACTCAGAACGTTTTAAGTGAAAAACAGTTCCTACCTGAAGAAAAACCATGTAATAGCAATTTTTCTAACAATTTTGTAACAAGGAGTCTTATTTGGCTACGTGTGTGCTTCGTTTGCTTCCCTATTATTTCCCTTATAGGACTTACCATCATCCGTTATTTCAATCTCATCCAAAGATTTACCCTTATGTTGTTGTATGTTTCCATTTTCCATTTCAATTAATATCTTGGAAACTTTGGCTAACTGTAGTGTGTCTTCTGGGAGCCGGTAGTATTGTCGGTGGACTCGAATGTCATGTCCCATAAATCCCGCTAAGATATCAAGCTCATTGTGTTTTAAATTTAAGATTTGAGAAACTGTGCCAATGTGGAATCGTAGGTTGGTTGATTGTAGGAGATGTGGCTGGTCAGCTTGACACTTTGCAGCAAACAGGCTAAGTGCATCGCTACTACGATATGGTGTTTTGCAGTTTCCTGCTCTAGAAAACAGAAAGATACTAACATCAAGAACACCACATTTTTTTCTGTTTTCAACCAATAGATCGACTTGTTGTTTTAGACGATTTGTAAACAATACAGGAACTTTTCTGCCTTTCTTGCCACGAATTTCAATCCTGTGAAGGCTT
Source organism: Mopalia vespertina (assembly GCA_030265115.1). Lineage (NCBI taxonomy): Eukaryota > Metazoa > Mollusca > Polyplacophora > Chitonida > Mopaliidae > Mopalia > Mopalia vespertina. The sequence continues at coordinate 3,829 of JAQQZZ010084010.1, forward strand.
TGGGCTAATGTCCTTTCAAATGGCGATAGAGAGGCGGCAATATCTTCCTGTAAGGGTGTTTTACTAACATTCATTCCTTGTACGTACTGTGAAAGAGGAATTCTTTCAATTTCCCCCCCTCTTCTGCGGTTGAAGAGAACCAACTGTGCTTGGGTCACGTGTGCAAGACTCTGATAATTAGTCTCTGTAGCTTGTTTTTTTACAGCATTTACCAGCAATTCTGCTTGTTCTTGCAAATACACATTTAACTTTCTTATGTCATTGGTGAGTGGGATTCGCTTCGGTCTGTTGAACACATTTGTGTGCAAAGTTGTAAGAGCTTGAGAAGATATTTCACAATGCCATTCGTTTTCCACCAGCTCTTGGAAATCTTCTGACCTTCCACGCAGGTCTTGGTCCTGTGACTGAAGAGCTCTTGACTTGAGGTATTTGGCACACTTTTTTAATGAATGTCCAAGTTTGAGTGCAAGTGATGGAATCTGATATCTGCCAGTTGTTGGTTGATACTGACACCCTTCCTTCACTGCCTTGATCACATCCGCGAACAAAACTGGGTTAATGCAGTCTACAAGAGACCAGACGTTGTGATTAATCTGCCTCATAATGAGGAGAAATCGCGCAAGTTCTCGCATTTTTTGTTTAATGTATTGGTGTTGGTGTTTCTCTTGTCCGTTTTTGGAAAATAACTTACTTCCAAAATGAACTATTAAACTGTCAGATCTTGCCACCATTGAAATTTTATCATTTGCCATTGTGTACAGTATCTGTGATTTCATTTCACTGTGAGCAATGTCAGATACAGGAAGTAATGCAGCACTTGTTGACTGATGAGTGCCTCTCCTTGGGTTTTCTCTTGGCTTTGTATTACATTTTGCTTTAGCAACTACACAGTTTTTCTTATGTTTCCACAGGTCTTTGGATAGAAAAAATCCTAAACAATCTTCACAGGGTATATAATTACTGGCATCTTCGTTTCCACCACCATTAGGTCGCCTACAAGGTATGATTGTACCACTACATTTTTGCAACACTTCTGCATTGTAGGCAAAATCTCCCTTTCGTCTTAATTCTTCCAGCAGGTTATATCTTTCAGCTGACTTTTTTGGCAAAGCCAAAAATCTTCCTACTTCTAGTTCATCTTTATGTACCTGCTCAAAATGTCGTGGAAGTTTTGCTTTCAGCTCCATGCAAAAGACACAGCAATGATGTTTATCCCAAACTCTTTTGTTATCTAAATTGTTTGTTTTTAAAACTTCGACGTTCCTTTCATTGTTTTCTGACTTGTCAGTGTTACATATCGTCTGAGTACTGATTTGCTGAAAATAATAAAAACGAATATTATTAAAGAGCCAATACATTTTTCATCATTATTTTCTTTCTGTGAAATATATTAATGTTATTGGTAAGTAATTCAAAACATACACTTGCCAAAACTTCCAAAACAAACCGACTCCTTAGTCATCAGCCTAGTAAGGACCAGAGCCCCACAAGATCCCTACAGCCACCCACTAGCCTAATGTCCAATTTGCTATAGTTTACATAGAAAATACCTCCGGAAGATGGTCAGACTGGTCAACTGTTGTAGGCTTTGGTCTATGTTTTGACACAGAGATTTCCGACTCCTGGATTTCAACTTGGTCTAAAACAGTAAACGAGATTTGCTTTGAATAGTCAACCAACATATAAAAAGAAATAATGCAGGTTACATATATATAATATACCGTTAACAAGTGGGTTTGGAATTACTTTACACAATTGTGTTGATCTCCTTAAAAGCTATTTCTTTCCATTCAGTCTACAATTCGCAGTCTTATTTTTAGAACAGTTTCCTTACATCTGTTAATCTGTGAAATGTTGACGTTTGTGTAATTGACATTAACTACGCGGAATGACACTAGAAGAAACAGTAATAACAAATACAATCTAATACGAGGTATAGAAAATATGTTGCAGTCGGTTAAAATACCTACCATCATCAATTTCCTCATCTTCACTCTCTGAATGTTCATCTGGTGTATATTCATCCTCTTCCTCATCAAAACTCTCCATACCATCCTCTTCCTGGTCTGAGCAATTTCTGAAATATACAAAGAAATCAACACCAGACAATAAGGTTTGACCTGATGGAATGTGAAGAATATACCAACTGTATTTTGCTTCTTGCGTCATCCAATGGCACCAAAAGATGATGTTCAGTTCTATGAATGTACATATTTGCCATAATTATATTGACTCTAGCTGAAAAGCCACACAGCCAATTATATGGCAAGACATCATCATCCTCCATATTCAAATTTGACATGACATGGCTGTAACTAGAGATTTGTCAGCATGAAGTGGGTGAATAATTATCTAAGTTTTTACATCCAATTATAGAAAATTCCCCTAATGTTAAATTTAGGAATGTGTAAATGCATGTTTCACCACACAAATTTAAATCCAACAAAACCGCATGTACTAAACAGAAATGACGTAAGACTTGCCTTAAGCATTCTGGTATTTTTTTTTTCAAGGTACACACCCGTTCTGGTCTTCTTTGCATTTCATCTACTGAAAAATGAATGGTTAATTTTAAATTTACAACAGTTACAGCAGCCATGCTTTCATTTAGCACCATAATGGGTTACTTAACAAAATTAACTGTGACCAACAACAAATGAATCCTGGATAAAAAAAAAAACTCCATCAAATTTGTAACGTCGGTTTGTGTACACCATCGTGCTGAACTGTAGTTCACTTTCATGTATTTTGATAGATTGTTTGTTTGATCAGTATTTTCACCACGTTTAAAAATCATTGAACTTTAACTTTACAGCGTGTCAGCCTAATAGGTAAACACTGAAAACAAGACGCTACTGACATGACAAAATTAATGTTCCATCACATCAGACAGCATCGACATATCTTATACTTTTTATAGCCATTTCAATGAGTTGACTTCATCCAAATAAGATACATTATATGCAATATCCACTTAGAACATTGCATCCTTCTTTGTTTTGTTTCAATCAAAGGAAGACCAATAAACGAAACTAAACATAACATACCCTTGTCTGGTATTCCGTCTTTTTGTAAGTTTTTGCCTGATAACATGCTCTGAAGTTGAAAATTTAAAAAAAATATCATAAACTTTATACATGACATTTTTTTTGGTGAGAAATGATTATATTCCCAATTATTAACCGGATGGGTAAAACTAAACCATATTTAATTTCAACACGTATACTTTTAATACAATAAACACAATTTGAATTAAATTGCAGACAAAAAAGTGTTATTAATCTTATTAATCTTACACCAAAGTTTGGAAATGTTGTTGAAACCACAGAAAGAATGGATTGATTGGAAACTTCCTCATCATGGGACATTTGCTCATCTAACTGATTTTCTTCCTGATATTCCATTCCATTTCCTTCATCAGCTTCCTTCATCTCATTCATCCCTATAATCATAAAACATTGACAAAATGAACCGTTAACAAAATCTAACAAATATATAACACTGATATGTGTGTATAATGCAGTGCTCAAGTCTTTTTTCACTCACATGATGGCAACAGGCTTTAAACAGTAAAACTGAAGTTCAACACACTCAAAGTTTGGAAACTTTATGTTCCTCAACAGCTGACAGCATTAATGTACCTCAAAACACATACCTCTTGGTCAGACGACAGCAAATAATAAAACTGTCAAAACAAATATGTTGATTATTTTTTTTGATTGGTTTTGCATGTATAGCTGAAAGGTATTTCAATTATGCTACGATTTCGCAGTGCCAGTGTATGGTGTAAAATCGGAAAGTTCGTAAAAACCACCAAATGATCTATGCAGCCTTATACTAAGAAATATCACTCACAAGGGATATTCATACTAGTTCAATTCTGAGAACCGAGACATAACCTGTGTCCTGTACATGTAGTTAAGCAGCTGTTTTGCGACCACACAGTTTACACACACATACATACTTCATAAATATTATTACATTGATACTGTCCTAAACATTGCTATTTGCTGTGTGATTTAAAGAATATATTACAAATTCTCTTTTTACGATGACATTTAAAAAAGGTTTTGGGTGTTTTATCATGGTTACTACATGGGTATTACCATCACTGCTACTGTCCGCTTGTCAGAACAAACTATACATTACTAAGATAGGATTAGTCTATATAGATTATGGTGTTACATAAACAAAAACAAAACCCACAAGAAGTAGGGGAGAAAGATCTAAACCCCATTTATTACAGGGTAAAAAGAAAATGAATAACAAAACAGAAACTGTTATAAATTGAAATAAATAATATATACAAAATCAGACTTAACACAATTTGTAAAACAAATGTTCTCATGGGTTTCCGTTGAGTCCGCGTTTACACCAAGGTAGTCAAATATTCACAACACCTTAATATATCTTTCTAAGTACTCAATTTATGTCATTCTAAATTTAAAAAACGCATAAATAATTACGTTAAAGTTTTCTGAGAGTTGTTCAACTTATCTTCAGTTAACACATTTAACACATGTGTTAAATAGATATGAAAAATTGTACAGCTGAATAATGGACCACTGTTTTTTTTATTCATGGGTAATTTGTGGGAGCAAAAGAAACCCTTACAACAAACTCATTAAAAATAATGTTAAATGACGTGTGGGTACTTACAATTTAAACTCTGTTCGGTCATTTTTTTCTATAAAGAAACCAGTTAAAACAAGGCACAGTATTCAATGCAACATATCAGTCCCCTACCACTTCAGTGCATATGAAAAACTGATACTTGCATCCTTCATATTTTTTAAATCTAAATGTATGTAACTTATAAAAAAAAACACTAAACTAAATTCACACTCGATCTGCAGCCATTCTATGAGAAAGATGTCTATAAGCTTTCAGTTCCATCAGTTATGTTATAAAAGTTTCGAAAAATTAACAAAGCCGGGTGAAACACACTATGTAAGTATGTATGTAAGTTGTGAAAAAGATTTGATCACTGAAACTGAAAAAGTGCGGAAAACTGATATTTTAAAAAATTAGTGGTCAGTTTTAAACACATATAAAACTGTCAGTTAATAACAAAATGAAAATAGCAATATAGGAAACTGGGTATAGGTATTAAGCGTTTCAGACGAATTTGATATGGAAATAATAGAAAGGCCACTTACTCCTTTAACCATTCCAATTTCATCATCATGATCCCTGTATAATAATAATGAAGTAATTAAAGATAAGCTTTGGGATTTGGATTCGACATGACAAGGGTCCAGATTATACAAATTGCTCGAAATGTTCGAACCATGGTTATAAAACGGTTTAAAAACTTTCAACTGAAGGGAAAACCCCTGCAAAATGCAGCTTCATTGAGGAGATTTCGTTTGTCAATTAATTAAATCGAAAAGGGCATTTTAAAGATACTTACAACAATCAAATTCTTTGAACAACTCTTCAGTTCTTTACATCCTTTAAAGACCAAGCCGATTAAGAAAAACGCAAATATTGCCATTAGAAAGACTATTATTATTTTGAGCTTACCGTTTGTGTTTCTTAGCCTTGATCTGAGGTAAGAAAAAACAAAAGATGAATGAGTGAGTTATATTGCAGTCCTGGAAGCGATAAGCAGTTCTGATTAAAGTATAGCCTTTACGCCTTTGTCTGGCTGCCAGAATCTACGTGTACTTATAATCAAAAACGATTATATTGTGTCTCGTATGTGTACCAGTTTTATAGAATTTACTGTCAATAGAATCCAGAGAACTTGTAAAAGATTTACCTTTCTCCATGGCAGATCTTTTCTTCCATAATCATAACGAATTTCCTCGCCAGTTACGATATCCTTTAGGGCAAAAAGGCACAGGTATGGCTGTCCACGAAAAGTTACTATCTTCATTACACTATTGGGTTGAGCGCTATCATTGACCATTCTACACGTGTTAACTTCGAATGGATCCAACGTTGCATCCAAACTATTAGAAAATAAATCAAATAAAAAGAAAATTAATTAAAACACATTAAGAACATTTAAAAATTCAAAGACATATTGAGTCGGATTGATTCTACATGCTTGCTTTATGTGACAGATAGCAGGCACTGTATAAATGCAATATCTTTAAACGACCGAAGTGAAGTGAAGTGAAGTGAAGTGAAGATAAATAAATAAATAAATAAACAAATAAAATAAACACACAGCATACATATATTTTCATAGTTAATTCAAGGAAATTTGTACTATGTTACACATCGGTATATAAAGACATATTTAGCATGCAGTTATCAAAAGCTTTAGATAAATAATGGTAACCGAAATACAGCCATGCTACTTTTGATTTGCATACTATTTGCCTAATTAACCTGTACAATAGCATAAATAGAGTTACAAATATTTCACAAATTGACATACTAACAGGACAGTAAATCGGGTACTTGAAAGTACAGCAGGTGGAAGGTTGCCATAACTGTCAGTAGTTCTAATGTAATGGGCAAAATCCAAAGATCTCTGTTTCTACACAAAAAATGATGGTTTTCAGATGGAATACATTTAAACTTACCACAGTTTTCTACTTCCATGGGTAAAAAAGTAGAGATAACTACCCAATTGTGAAGGGTAATCGATTTCTCTTTTACAGCCCTCCTTATAAGAGACAAGATCCCCTTTGTATTCCAACAAAAAGGAGTCTTTGGGGAAGGTTTTCTGGACAAAGACACCGTGGCCTGAAAAAGATGTGTAAACTGAAAAGCTAGTGCATGTGGATGTGGAAACATATCGAATGATAAGAATAATCTTATGTTTCAATACTGAACTACTGACAGTCTTTAATGTATGAAGACATCTAGGAGATCAAAAAGAAATTTAAGTCACTTAACTGGATAAGTAAAATATCAGTCAGTGTGAATCATTTGAAGCTACATTTGTTTAATTAAATACTGTTCTGTATTGTATATGAGGATACATGGTAGACTAATAACGATATACAAATCTGCATCTAAACAATTAAACAATGTTAACTGACAGAAGTGTTTTGTTGTTGGAAAAGTCTAATGCGGAGTTGTCGTGGTATGAATACCACACTTCCCTCAACCAGATGAGCTGGCTACCAGAATTGTTAACATTCATGTGTTTGGTAGATAATGTTAACTAGCTCTTTTCTCTGATAATGATGTTTTGAAGCAGGGCCCGGCTATGTTTACCACAGTACACAAATGTGCAGCTTTTCAAACTTAAACCACATCATAAACTATACTTAATTCAATAAATATTCCATTTGAAATACCTTACCTTTACTTGCATTAATCGCTTAACATCTGTGTAATCAACAAATTTAGTCTCATTAAGGCTATTGATAACTTTATTATCCGCCATTTTGCCAAATCTATCTACATATATTTTGAATTAATCTACATATAGGTATGGACGCATGGCTCTATTATCATGTGATGTCTCTGTGTTATTCAAAACAACCATGACGCATATTTGGAAAATTGCGGTGAGTAGGCTCGTAGTAACCCTCAAAAGACTGAAATGCATGTCGTGACTGTCAAACCACGCCTTATTTTAAAAAAAGTCTATTTGATAAGATGGCGAATAACCTTAACGGGACTAAATTCGAGGAATACAAAACGATAAGCTGTGCATGAAGGTTAGAAGTCCTAATTACCCAGATAGCATAAAAACGTACGTTTTATCAACGTTGAAATTTGGTTTTATTGGTTGATTTTTGGTTATGGATTTACGTAAAACGTCAATAAAACGTCGATAGGCCTATATGGTTGACATGGTTATCTAGGTTTTCAGTTTTGAAAAGGTTTTTCAATAACACGTTGATAAATGGTTGATATCTTGATTTAAAGTTAGCATCGTTTTAGGTTTGACGTTTTGGATTGGTTATACTGTGAACGTCAATAAAACGTTGATAAATGGTTGATAACGTTATCAAACATTATGGTTTTGAAATGGGTTTGCAGTAAACGTTTTTAAAACGTTGATATAAAGTTTGCATTGTGTCAAGTTTGTACGTTTTGGAATGGTTATACTGTGAACGTCAATATAACGTTGCTATCTCGTCGAGAGATTTTCAATTATTATTTTATTTCATTAATTTATTGATTGATTCATTGAATTAATTAATTATTCATTCGTTCGTTCATTTGTTCATTCATTCAGGTTTATTTAAAATCTTTTCCAACGGGACAGTTGTTTGTATTTTTGCAAAATCACGTGGTGTAAGTTTTGGGCATAACTATATCAATGACTGTAGGGGTAATACCAAATGAAGGCCTCTTGAAAATGAAAAAAATCAAAAAAATCAAATCAAATATAGGTAGATTACAGCTGTAAACTATCTAAATTCCCTATACAATTTGTATACGATAAACTATTTATATAATAAAAAAACTTGAAATGTAAAGCTAACCAATAGCACCAATTATGTTTGTGTGTGCGCAATGCCTGAACAACCTATGATTGGACTCGCCCAATCCAAAGTTCGCGATGTAGATGTCATCTGTCATCTGCCTGTTTTGAATGCGCTCATCGGATGGCCTGAAGAAGGACGAATGAGGTGGAACTGTGAGCAACTGCCAACGAATTAAATCAGGTACTTGATCACACATTTTATGTGTGGTATCGTATTTACATCTTGTATTCTTTTAATGTTTCTAATTTTCAAATCGTAGTGCAGAAACCGTATATATCCTAGTTGTTGTTGTTGTTGGCAAGCTGTCAATCCAAGCATACAGTGCATTAGCACAATGAATTCATCCGTCTTAGCCCTACGTCCTCTCAAAACATATATCTGATTTTTCTCTGATTTTTTTTAGATACACTGAAAACAATGACTAGAATTTTAACTACTTGCAATATTTATTTTCTCACGGTTTTTAATCTTATTATTGCAAAGGGAGATAACTTAAACGTGTCAAATCGGGCGTGAAACTCAAACAAAACTTTATTTAAACGTCAGTAAAGAAAGAAAGAGTTAGATTATTGTGACTTTTGCATCCGTTTTGCCTATTTTGCATACTTAAGCTCTGTCGACTTATTTATTATATTGCCATTACCCTTGTGTATGTTTGCAAGAGGAATGTCCGAAGTATTAAAAGGAGCAAACATATAAGCCCAATGTTCGGGCTAACAGTGTACGTGTGAGTGAGTGGGATAAATAAAAAACAGTAAGTCCTAAAATTTCCGTTGAACAGCCTACAGTAATCGTGGTTCATAATAAGAGTTATGTGTATATTTTGCGGTTTTTATCGGATTCTTCCAGACGTTTTTTTTATTTTATTTTATTTTTTCATTTCTGAAATGCGTAGTTTGAAATTGGGCTTTTTTTCTTTCCAGTTTCCGTCAAAAAGATGTTAATCTAGTTAGTTAGTTAGGCTCACGGGTTGATACAAATCAGTGTAATTCGTCTATTAATTTTTGGGGCAATAATATTAATTGTTACACAGTTTAAAGTTAAGGGTAGTTTAACATCAAACGCAGTTAAAGCACTGCTGTTTGGAAAATTTCTAAGCTTATTAGACTAGGTCAATAGCTTTTAAAATGTTAAATGTGCATGCATCAATGTGTATAACATTAGTGAGAAATATTCATTGATGAAATTTAAATTCGAGCACCAGTAATTAACTATCAGTATGGTTATAACTCAATCTTATTTGTTATATTTTGGTGACTTGTTTGTTTTTCATTTTTATTTATAATTATAACCCACCCCAGAATGACACACTGACTGATCTTATCCTGATCTTTCTATCAATCTAATATCTGATATCAACGTTCATGTATGTATAATCTATTAATATTGTTTATTATGCATGTTTCAGATTCCCAGTCCTTAATCTATACGTGGAGTTATCAGTAGGTTTCATTTGTTCAGTTGGTGATTTCCTCAGAATTCTTCACTTATGACCATCCCAACAGAACACTCCAAAGTGACACTGCTGATTCCTTACATCCAAAAAACACTCTGCCATAGTGTGATGTCATCATGTCAGGTAAGTTAAATTATAAAACTGAAGAACTTTTATGATTTTGTGTCAACTTGTGTGTTTCTTTTGAGCTGAGGAACTGTTGGAAATATTTAAATCAAATAAACAGTGATTTAGCTTACTAAAGCTTTTAAAATGTTAAATGTGCATGTATTATACATCAATGTAGACAAAGACTAAAGGAGAAATATTCATTGATGGAATTTAAATTCAAACACTTTAATTAACTATCAGTATGGTTATAACTCAGTCTTATTTGTTATATTTTGGTCCTTTGTATATTTTTATTTTTTAAAAAATAATTATAACCTAACCCATAATTAGGTACTGACGGATCTTATCCTGATCTTTCCGTGAGTCTAATATCAACATTCATGCATTCGCAATCTATTAATACTGTTTATTATACATGTTTCAGATTTCCAGTCCTAAATCTATATGTGAAGTTATCCCTAGTTTTCATTTGTTCAATGGGTGATTTCCTCAGAATTCTTCACTCATGATCATCCCAAGTCCCAACAGAACACTCAAAAGTGACACTGTAGATTCCTTACATCCAAAAAACACTCGGCCACAGTGTGATGTCATCATTTTGGGTAAGTTAAATTATAAAACTGAAGAATTTATATGATTTTGTGTCAAGTTGTGTGTTTCTTCTGAACAGAGGTTCTGTAGAATGTTGGTTCTGTCAGCCAAATGTTCCAGGTTTCATTCCCATGTGGGACGATCATCCATGTGTATTGTTTTTCTCTACATTTAAATATATTCAGCCACAGCCAGACTTCGTCTTTACTGACTCAAATAACACAACTGTGGGAAATATTTAGATCAAACAGATGGTGAATTTAACATCCATTCCCTATCTCAATGTTCACATTGAGCGACATATGCACTCTTTACTTCAGAAAATAATAATTCTAGTCATTCATCCTGAATTTTTATCCCTGGTGGTGGCCAATTTTTCTCTGTTCATTTATTAAAATAGAAAACAGATTTTACTATTTGAAAAAATCCAACTGGGAGTGAAAAGAGGGTGGACACCCATATAAGACAGTGGTGTAAATGATACCCCTTGTTGTCCAAGTGCTTCTCATCACAACATGTAAAACCATCATGAGAAAGCCAAAGTTGAAATTAAATTTCAAGTTCAATATTAGTAATATATCTACTTTATTCTTCGGAAATATATGTTACTAAACTTTAAGAAATTCAGTAATATGTGATAATAAATTTATTTCTGGTATATTAATCATACTCTGCTAAGAGTAGTGACCCTTACAGTTTACAACACTGCCAAATAAACAGACAATTCATTAGATTTAGCAGATTTCAGCCAAAAAAAAATTTCTAAATGTTATTTATGATAAACAAATATCTTTTTGGTCACTCCCTGAGATTACAGCAATAGTCTGCAGTGTTTTCTGATTCAGTGTGAAGACTTTGCTATTGATTGTTTTTTAATTGTAAAATAGACAGATTACAAAGAAAGATTATAAAAGTAAAAAGATTACATACTATGTAAAAGTTTCCTTGCTGGGTAAGTGATAAGAAGACAAGCCCAGAATGTCTATCACTCTTGCAGACCTGCCTACCCGGTGTATTCTGGAGTATTTTGTACATATCATTTATGTGAAATACACCAAAAGGTCATCAAAATACACACAGAAACTAATATTCTGTGCTATGCTGTAACACAAAAATACACAAAATACTCCAAAACAACATATTCTTTACACAGAAAATTCTTCTAGAGTAGGCAAGTCTGCTATTGGTTATATTGAAGGATTTAACACCAACCAGATATTTATTATAATGCAGTGTACATGAATGATTGTCATACAATATAATTATATCTACCCAAGCATTCCAGTGAAGGTATTATTAGTGGTATTAAAATAAATTTAAAAATAATCCACATGATTACCAACAACATTTAACAATTATATAGACATTTTTTGCTGTCTTTGAAATCTAAAGCCTTAAATCTGTTAGTGATATGCTTGTATAATAGTTTGTCCATTTACTGTACATTGTGGTATAAACATTTTATGCTTGGGAACTTGTATCACAATGTTGATGATCAAAAGTTAGGAGCATGGATATTGTGAAGTGAAATATCATTTCAATATGTGCCTAAAATCCTAATATGTCACTGATATATAAATAGTATAGCCCAATAACTTTCATAACATTTTGTGTTTTTATGACAAGTGAGATCTACAATTCAATAATAATGTATTTATTATGTACTTTCAGAAATCGTAAGAAGAAATCCTACAACGCATTGCAGCACAGACCAGGAAATAGAAACTATTGTTAAAAACTGGCTCAAATATGCCATGGAAGGTGAATCACTGAATCTGGGCAAAAAGATACAGCCTTATAAAAGACACAGGAGGAATAAAATTAAAATGTTGAAACTAACGACAGTCCATGAAAAATGTATTGTATACATCATTTTGCTGCAAGTCTTAAGTTGAACTTCAAGATAATAAGTGTTAAAACTTATGACAGTCATTGAAAAATGTGTTGTATAGATCATTTTGCTGCAAGTCTTAAGTTGAACTTGCAGATAATAAGTGTTAAAACTTACGACAGTCACTGAAAAATGTGTTGTATAGTTCATTTTGTTGGACGTCTATTGTATAAGTACGCACAATAAGTCTTAAAACTAATGACATTCATTGATAAATGTTTTCTATAGATCATTTTGTTCAAAGTCTATTGTTGAAGTAGATGAGTGTTAAAGCTAACATGCAGTCAAAACTAAGGAGTCAATGAAAAATGTATAGATTGATTTGCTGTACATCTCTATTATTGAAATACAAACAATTAGTGTTAAAACCAATAGGACAGTCATTGGCACTGTAGTGTATAGATCATTTTGCTGCAAGTTTATTGTTGACAGTAGACAGTTGGTCTTAAAACTGACAATCATTAAGATCATTATTGAATATATCATTTTGCTGCAAGTTTATTATTGAAGAACACACAATTATTGTTAAAGTTTATGACACACATTAGGAAATGTTTTGTGTAAAAAACTTTGCATCAAGGATGCTATTGAAGTAAACACAATAAGAATTAGGGTTAAAACTAATTAGTCTTTGTGAAAGGTATTCTATAGATCATTTTAGTATGGCCATATTGTTATTAAAGATGCCGTAATTATTGTCAAATGTTAGGTACAGCTAGCAATTTTCCCACCGACGAGTTTCACAAAGTAGAGTAAACTTACAACTCCAATAAATGATACACCTGGATACATGGTGATTTAGGTACAGTGTGTGCACATTGTACTGAATTGTTAGTTCTCCTGTAATATTGTGGCATTTAAGGTTAAAAGCATAATTCGTCAAACTATAATCTGCACATGTATACTTTCACAAGTGACTACATTAAATTAAAATTCTGAATAAAGTTAATGTCCATTTTATCTTCTATGTACTTTGTTATGAATAATAATATTTATTCCAAAACGAAGTATTGTGTTCGTGGTTTTCGTTGGGTGACGTGAAATATTGTGTTGCATGAGTGATTTGTTGTATGACTACGTGATGTAAAACGACAAAGCCAAGTATTTATAGTGTGAATTGAAAGTCAGTACCCTTTAAAGACGAATCCAGAGTAGTATTAGTAGCAAAGAAGGAATGATGTGTTAAAATGCATCCTGTATTTAGCAGCCATTTATTGTGGGGTTGGTACAGACTACAAGACCGATAATAAGCACTTTTATAACATTTACATATCGTAATTTGTAAATATTTTAAAGGTATGAGAATAATGTGAGGATAACCTCATACCAACGTTGATAATTGGTTGTATTGACGTTGTTATAACGTCATGTCAACGTTGATGAAACGTCGATATTCGCTTACATGGATGTCTTAAAAGGTTTAAATATATCGTTTCAAAAACATCATATCAACGTTGATATGACGTTTCATTAAAGTTGATACTGGTTGTCTGGACATCTTTTAAAGGTTGGATAATAACGTTTTAACAACGTTAAATCAATGAACAAAATGTTTGTTTGTTAATAGTACATAACATTATATAATACTGGGGCCCTCTAGCTAATTTTGTGCTATTTTTCACGCTTAGACATATTGTCTTTGGGGACGCACTTTTCGGACAGAACAAAGCACCTCTCATTTTATGGTTGCGTCAATGTGGCAATTAATGTGTTAATGTGCTCTCTGGAACACTAAGCCAATTTGTGATGTATTAGCATCGGGTGTTGGAAAGTCCAGGCTTGTCATTTTTGTCAGTGGCATCGAAAGGTGGTCCCCTTATTGAACCCTTCAGATGGCTTTGTTTGTTTTAGTTATTATTTACGGTTCGTTCACTCACAGGATGGCATGCCAGCTCAATGAATAAAGAAAACCACCATTGACACCACTGGCAGCGAATAAAAGAAAGACCGGACAACCACAATCAGCTTCGTTCGGCTCCATAGCTTTGGTAGCACCAGAGCAACCGCCAGACAATGTAATCGCCAGACAATGTAATTGACACAATCTTAACAATAAAATGTGAATTGTTTTGCAGTGTTGGGAAATTAATCTTCCTCCAGCACTAAGTAAGGACAACATTGTCATACACCGCACGGTGTAATTAGAGGGTAATTGCATTGGCCACTCGTCATAAGAGTGAAATAACCTTAAACACGGCGTTTAATATCAATGAATTAATCTACATGTATTACATAATACTACGAAAATAAACTTACCAATGTTTTCGTTAATAAAACAAACATTAAACCCATCTTGATTCTCCCCAGATTGCACGTGTTGCAAGGCAAGCTCAAGAGCAATCTTTTTATTCAATTCGCTCTGCCTCGAAGACGCCAGGCGCTTTGTAGCCATTTTACCTGTGGAAAAGAATTTACGTTTTTGCTCCATTGCACTAAGTACAAACAAAATACAGAACAGGTTCCTTTTAATATGTCACATGAACATACCCTGTGCAACATTTAACACAAGATTTTGCTACGAATCTTATTCAGAATGAGTGT
>JAQQZZ010084021.1:6037-18823 GCA_030265115.1 Mopalia vespertina
CATTGAAGTAGGATTAGTAAGCACACAAGCTAACCAATAAGCCACGGTCACAGGCTCATCATCAAATCAAATTACATTGAAGTAGGATTAGTAAGCACACAAGCTAACCAATAAGCCACGGTCACAGGCTCATCATCAAATCAAATTACATGAAATCTAATTTCTGTATAAAAGGATATTACAAAGTGCTGAAGTCATTTTTCCTCTAATATTTTTATTTAAGTGTGTCATCGTTATTTCTATGAAAACTATAACAAGCAGGATGTGTTTGGGGTTTAACACCACCGTAAGTGGTTATTTCACTCACAGTGCCAGCCTAATGAGTGAAGCAACCCACCGTTGATACCATTGGCAGCGAACGACAATTAAGACCAAGCTTAAGGTACAATACAAAGATATCACAAACTGATCAGCTTCATGTTGCCACTTGGCTGTAAGGGCATCAGGGCAGCTGGAAGCTCCCTCCCAACTTCCCACATAATTAGGAGAAAATGAGGACATAAAATGAAGTAGACATATATCTTGGGAGTCCTGTATTCTATGAATATACATGTATTCTATTCAGTTGAATTTAGGATTTAAACTAAAGATTATTAGCTTTAACATGGTCTGGGAATCAAAGTATATGTTACTACAGTTTAATAAAACATTCCTCTACAATTAGTGTACCGTTGTTGTTGTTCTCATCTAGTGCATCGAAGTCTATGTTATTCTCTAGCAAGATGGAGCAGATGAGGGGGTGGTCTTTAGAGGCAGCCATATGAAGTGCTGTCTGTTTGTAACGGTTCACTTCATTCACAGAGGCACCAGCCAATAGCTACGAGAAAAACATAAGATAGTTTAAATGGCTTGTCTGTTTTTTCATTGAATTGATTATTCATTTGATTGATTGAACAAAGTACATGTACATCAAAGGAGGACCAGTGTAGTCCAGTACGATAACCAGGGAAACATTGTCGCTGGCCATTTACATCTTTGACAAGATTTATTTTTAATTTAACAAGTTTAAAAACACCGGTACAAAGAAACAAACTGTGAAGTTTACATGGTTCGACAGTCATGAATAAAAAATAATGCCTTTAAGAAGGCAAATTTGAGAAAAGGAATAAAAGCTCCATGTTCCTTAGCCCTGAGAGCACCAGGGCACAGAAAGCTTCACTTCCTAATAGCCCTGACAGCACCAGGAAGCTCCACTTCCCTTCGCTCTGAGAGCACCAGGGCAAACAGAAAGCTCCACTTTCCTAAGCTCTGAGAGCATCAGGGCGACAGGAAGCTTAAAGTTCCTTATAACTCTGAGAGCAACAGGGCAACAGGAAGCCCCACATACTTTAGCCCTGAGGACAACAGGAAGCTATTAGTGCCATAGCTCTAAGAGCAACATGGCAAAAGGAAGTGCCCTTGAACCTAGAGTAAACCAGTAGTTCCCTTCAGTGAAAGCATGCACCTATCGGGACTCCTTAGATACATTCCTACTGAGCTCACCAGATTTCTGACGATGATTTCTGAGCCAGCAACCACTGCTAGATGAAGAGGGGTAAGATGTTGGGTGTCCTGTACCCTGGAATTAACATCAGCTCTGACACTAATCAGAAATAACACACTCTCTATATCACTCTTCTGTATGGCAGTGTGAAGGAAATTACGACCTCTGTTATCAACCTGAAAATGAAAGTAATTGAAAGTATCTAAAATATTACCCTGGATTAATCGAATGGGCACAGTGTTTGTGAGTTTGATCTATAACATATTTTTAAATAGTATTTGTATTGAATTTTCCTTGCTGTTGTTTGTTGGATAGGAAAACTAGTAAATATAACCTGCTTGGTGACAGGCCAGTTGGAATCTGTATGGTACATATAAACTCTGGCCACATCAGATAAAGTTCATAGAAGCAGGAGGGTTGGTTGGATGTATTGTAATAATTTTCACCACATGCACATGGCTTTATACAATGGCACTATTTAATTTGTGTGAGGCAGTACCAGTATAGATGGTGGAAGATACCAAGAAAAGTGGAGACCACTCTTGCAGGTCAACATGACCTTTCACAAAATCCCAAATACAAACGTTTTCATGCCCTGCTCAAGCAGACTTGAACAAAACGGTAAAACTAGTAAATTTACTTCTAAAGTCAACGAACATAGAAGATCATCTTTGAGGCTCATAAACCTCATAATCTATCTTAATTGATTTCATCAGTACCTGTTCTGCAGCTGTTGGTTCTCTGTTGAGGATGGCCTGGGCTGCTTTGTTATTTTTAGTTGTCATGGCAGCAGCAAATGGGGTCATTCCCTGTTTGTCTTTTAGAGTAAGGTCAAGGCCAGGGTGTGACAACAATAACGATATAATGACAACATGCTGGTTTAAAATAGCTACATGAACAGGTGTCTTCCCTTCAGCATCCTGGAAAATTTAAATTAATTGTTAACATTCAGATAATTTGGAGATTTGGAAGTACATGTAGAACTCATGAATATATTTCTTGTTTTATGTCTCTTCATATAAGTGATTTGTTTATTTGGTTATTTGATTAGGGTCTAACGTCGCACTCAAGGGTATTTCACTGGAGACGAATTGTCCACTTCACATTGCTCCTTGAAAACCTCGCAAAAATCACTCTTGCCAGAGCCACATCGTGTGACTCACTCATATACCTGATTGCCACCAGACGGACTCGATCCTGTGAGAAGTACATCCATGTTGAATTAGTATGCGCACAGGTCATGGCCATATATAAGTGAAATACCCCTGAGTATGAAATTAAGCCCCAAACAAACAAACTTTATTTATCAGAGTTTTGTAGGTTTGGGAGATTACTCTGTATATATAATATCTAGCAAATATGTGTCAAAAGTTTGTGTGACAATTATTACAAAGTTTCACAAAAGTTATCTACTGCTAATTGGATCAATTTTACAAGAATGGTGTAGACTTTAAACAAATTCACCAAAATCGAACCATACTAACAGTGTACAAACCTGAGCATTGACGTTAGCGCCGTGTTCCATTAGACATTGTACCACAAGCTCTAAGCCCCAAGCACAGCCCATGTGCAGTGGACATTGCTCATCTCTGAATGAATGAGAAAAATGACAAATAAATGTTAGCAGTAATCTTGTTTAAACACCATATAATGGATGAAGATTTTGTTTTATTATTAAGGTCATATTGATGAGAATTTTAGTTCTCAGATGTTTATTGAAAAATCAAAAAGAATATTCAGTTATCAACTGGTAGGTAATTACACTTTGTTTTCACCTGAATCAGGATATTGATTCACCTATAAAGTCACTGTAACACTAACCTCGACTCCTCTCCTCCCTCCCCATTGGGTCCTGGCTTCCGGGGACTGTTCTTGTCACATCCACTTTTAAAAAAATCATAATTCAACCATAATAATTATGCTTTCATTTTTTGACAAAAATAGAAAGAAGAAAAAGCATTGTTTGTTGGCTTTGTTGAGAATTTATGTTCTACATTAGATTTTTTTTACTCATATGTAAATGTAACAGCCCAATGGATTAAAAAATCCACTTCCACTGACAAACAGACCACTGAACATTCTAAACAACAATACATAAAAAAGGATTGTTTGTTTGATTGGGGGTTTTACGGCGTACTCAAGGGTATTTCACTTATATGACGACATGCAAGCCCAATGGGTGAAGGAAACCACCCTCGACACCACTGGCAACAAACAAAGACAAGACGGGACAAATACAGGACAATAACTCGACGCAATACAGAAACCACAAACGGATAGGCTTCCTGTTCCCCTTTAGCTCTGAGAGCACCAAGGCAACATGAAGCTCCCTCCAACCACCCGCCATAAAAAAGGAAGATTTTATGAGTACATTGCAACTGTGAGTCATGATAGAGTTTTCTGCATACCATAGTTTCTCAGAAAGAAGGTCAAAGGTTAAGATTTGTGCTGGAGCAATCACCACACATAGAGAATTCTTGGTAAATCTTTTGTCACACATATTTTACTGATTTAAAACCAATTTTTCACTGGAGGTCACCAAACTTGTTCTGGACAGGAATCCCTCATTCTCAAAACATATGGCAGTTGGTTTGTTTGATTGGGGTAATTTCATTCATATGGTAACATCCCAGGTGACCCTCGAAACCACTGGCAACAAACAAAGACAACACAGGACAAAAAACAGGAGGCAATACAAAGATATCCCAAACAGATCAGCTTCATATTGTCCCATAACTCCAACTTAACTTCATAGCTTCAACAGGAACCTCCGCTACCTTCAAGGAATTTTAGGGTTAACAATAGGATGATCCTATAATATTTTAGAGTCAAAAGTCTTTAAAATGGGAGAATGGTAAGAGCACTAACCTTCGAATGAGGAAGCAGGCGACTGACTCATTGTTCTCATCTATAGCTCTGTGTAAGAGAGTCTGCTGACAATCATCTGGGCCTGAGCCCCAGACATCCACATTACAACCATGCTTTACCTGTAATATACAAACAGCTGCTGTTATTCACTACCATTTTGTGAATACACTAAACCTTATAGGTATGCCAAACTTCAATTACCGTCTGATTTAGTTTTGTTTGATTGGGGTTTAACGCCCTACCTAAAGTTATTTCACTCATATGATGACGAGGCAGCTAAATGACTGATGAAAACCACCCTAGACAATCACAGGACTTAATACAAAGTCGGGCATCACAAACAGATCGGCTTCATGTTGTCCCTTTAATAGATCTAAGAGCACCAGTGGTTTGGTATTTCTGGAATTATACTCTCTCGGTAAAACAATAGAGTAATATTCTAGATCAGAAAAGTTTGTAAAGGAATTGAACCTGTAACCTTCAGAGTCAGGCAGCAAATCATCGTCAATAAATGGTGCCTCCTAGACAAAGTGTTAGCCAGATATCAAGAAGAAGGTGTCCCAAATCAACATTTTTACATAAATGAGGGTTTCTCATCTAAATTTTCCTGATCTTTCTTATGTTAAATTTGATTAAAACAGGGTGTCCCAAAAGACTACTTGGGTGTCTCAAAGACACCGAGACACCCATCTGTCTAACACTATGCTCCTAAATCATTCAACTAATGGTCTTCTACCTAGGTGAGTTTTGACAGTGTCAGAGAAGACATTTCTTTAACTAAATGATTTGAAGCACAATAAAAAAGCAAGTATATATTACAGGATATTATCAGATAGACAATAAAGTATTCCAAACAGATGACCATAACAAACCTCCCAAGACAAAAACAATCAATAACTTTTAGACATAAAGGAAATTTGTCTATAATGTACACATTAGACTGGACAATTTTGTTGAGCTTCTAAATAGCTGCGGCGCAGAAGATAAAATTACTTTACAAAAATGTCAGTTGAATGGATTTCTCGCACATGAATTTATATCCAATATGGTAACGCCCTTCTGTGCTTGATTGTCAACAGGGGCATGGGACTAGATGCTTTCATTAAACACGGTGAAGCCGTGTTCTACAAATTTAGTTAGACTGGTACATTTGTGAAGTTTTGTTGAGTACAGCCATGTGACCAATTTAATGGGAAAAAACTTCACAAAAATAAAAGTCGATGAAATTAATGGAACACTGCTTCACCCTGCTTAACGAAAACGTCCAGTCGATTGCGCCTAATATCTAAGATCAACTCAAGGTTAGCAATTTCCCTCCATTGCTATGTAAAGGCAGCATTGCTACTCTCCTAATAAACTGCTATAAGCCAGAAGACTCTTCACCAATAGTAACTGTACTTTAAACTTATAAGATGTCACTAATTTCTTTTTTTATTATGTATTAGATACAGCATGCTCTCACCTACCAAAATGGAGGCCAAATCTTCTTGACCCCGTTCTAATGCTTCCCACAATGCACAGTTACCATTGGCATCGGTCACATTCAAGTTAGCTCCCTTGACGCATAAGGCGTCCACAACAACAGGTAACTGTCGTTTAATTGCTAATTGAAGTGGTGTATCTCCTTCAGGTGTCCTTAACATAAATAGACAAGTTAGTAATTAGAAATATTTTAAATTGATATTTTTTTCATTCATTTATAAGAAATTTGTTTGAATATTTAACATTTTTTACATATTATTTAACATATAACAAAATTGATTGGATAATGTGGATCCAATGCACAAGACTATTTCACCTCTATAAATAGTAAATCCCAATAGCAATTGACACTAGAACAACCTTAATATGTGACGCCTATTGCTCGCTGGAAACTTAAACGTCCTTAAGTGCCAAACAAACAGGCCTTTTATAGCTGGATGGATTTTCAGTGTTTTGATTATGTGTTTGATTGGGGTTTAACATGGTACTCAAGGGTATTTCACTTATATGACAACGGATTGTCCACTTCACATTGTTCCTTGCCTGATTACAGTGGAAAAGTTGGAGGAAACCTTGCAAAAACCACCACTGCAATTGCTGCAGCCATATCATGTGACTGACTCCTATACCTGATGGTTAGCGCACGCTCTAACCCATGGTCCAGGCATGATGGCAGACAGTGAGACAAATTTGTCGAAGAATGGTCATTCTATGTTACATGTAAGTGTTCAGAATTATCAAAATTATGGATATACAAGAAGTTGCCTATACATTAACAAAATGGCAGTCAGATTCATTTTCGATCTTTTTTATGAATCTTTAACTCAAAAAAATGATAAATATCTTAATATCAACAACGAGTTTAAATTTAATTTGTTGATATCTATTGTACAATTTTTTTTTAGTATTTTAATTATTTTTTTATTGTTTACCAACTTACTTGAGGTTAATATCAGCTTGATGATTCAGCAAAAATTGAGCACTGGCAGTATCCTGATTTTGAATGGCTTGATGCAACAACGACATGTTCTCTGAGTTTTTCTCGTTAACATGAGCTCCCTCTTTTAATAATTGTGAGGCAATTGTCTCCAGTCCATTCCATAAAGCTAAACCCAAGGCAGACTGTCCTTGAGAATTCTTAATACTAAAGTTCGGCAGAATTTTTAATTTATCTGTTCCAATACTCACGCCCGCTGAAAGTCAAACAAAACTTACATTAGACTGGTTGTTTCAAAAGATTATAGCTTTGTTTAAACATTCACCATATCATAATGTGTCTAGCAAAAAACAATCAAAGGAATGAAACAACTCAGGCCATCAGTAAATCATTGAATACACAACCCCTAAATAAAGAAGTAGCCGACAGCAAAGCCGAAAAAAACAATTTTAAATTTTTTTTTTTAGATATAAATTGGCTTTTATGTTATCAATTACTAATATAATACCTACTTTTTTTGTCTTGTAATGGGAAACTATTATATTATTTTATTATGGATGGCCTCAATTACCCAGAAACATGGCTAATTTTAAGATTGAATTCCACGTAAATCTATTGATGATAAAATTGTCCTTTTTTTTAGCTTCAAATTTGGATGAGAAAGCAAAATGTGGAAAACTTCAAACGAAATATTTATTTCACAGGAATTCATAGGTTATTTTGGTTCCAATCTGCAAGTCTTACCTTTATAAACAATAAATTCCTGAATGACATCGTCATGGTGATTGGCAATGGCTAGATGTAATGGAGTTTGCTGAGATACAGGCACATCATCCTCATCAGTATAGCCTAATTTGGTCAGATCTAGAGGTTTGGTTTGAGCATTGGGATTAGCTCCCTTGTCCAACAGGAGGCGCACTAATTTTGTTAGCCCTTTCTCACATGCTGTGTGAAGAGGATGCTCGCCCTGTTTACAAAAAGTCCAGAAGAAATTGCCATCAAATATTTACATAAATGCATCCTTAAGAATCTTTCATGGAATCATATAATATGATCGACTATAAATTGTTTTTTGTAATGTGATTTAGAGTTTGCATAAATAAAATAAAATCTTAAATCCAACAGGTCAGAAAGCATCCCTAATGAATATATATGTAAGACTTGTATGAACAACAGACTTATAGTAGAAAAAGCCAATTTTGTTTTATACATAATTTTTCCAAATAGACTCAAATTTTTATTAAATATCGACACCATTTTTAAAATAAGCTGGGCACACCTACAAAAATGTATCCCGCAAGGTGGGGAGATAACTTTGCCCATTACCTTTGTGTTTGACACATTCACCCTGGCACCGTGTGATGCTAAAAACATGGCTGCTGCTTCGAAGCTTTGGCGAGCAGCTAGATGAAGTAAGCTATCTCCAGTGTCTGGGTTTATAGCATCAGGGGAGCAGCCATGTTTAAGCAGTCTAGCGGCAAAACTCTTCTCTCCATAATTGACTTCTGACACACTTTCATTGGTTTCCATGGCAACCTTTCAAAAAACAAATAATGATAAATCCAAAGCAAATTACATCAAGTTACTTTTTAAGTGTCCTATTGAATTATAAACACTGTGTTATCAATTGTCCACAAATATTTGTTACAATAGGTACATGTAGCCAAGCATGAGTTATTACTTAAAGATTGATTGATCCACTGATTTATTGATTGACTGATAAATCGATCAATTGATTGGTGTTAAACGCTGGACTCAAGGGTGTTTTACTTGTCTGACAGCGATTAGTCTAAAATTAAATACCCACACCATCACAATGAGGTTAGCCGGTAGCTCAAAAGGGAGATAAATAAGTCACTCCTATAACTGGCACTGCCAACTATTTCATAAACGAACCATTCAGTTTAATTGTATACTCATGCTATTGTTAGTCAATGATATAGGTGACAATTTCAGTCAAATGAGTACATACATGTATTTATCTCCCTTTTTGACCACTGACCAGCCCCATTAAATTATACTGTTAGTTGTCAATGATATTTATGGCATAGGTGGCAATTTTGGTTATTGGAGTAACATATTTATCTCCCTTTTTTGACCACTGACCAACCCCATTATAAAATCTGTTTTGCTTTTTCTTAAAAAAGGAATGTTCCTTAAGTGCCAAGTATGATCGTATGGAAGGCAATTACACATACATGTGGAGGCTGGAATAAAATATAATACAGTTTATTTGTTTGATTAGGTTCAGGCATAGTACTCAAGTGTATTTCATTGATATGATCATGGATTGTCTACTCCTTACTCCTGTCTTATTTAAAAACAGTTGAAAACAGAGAGGAAACCTTGTAAAACCCACCCCAGCGATTGCCAGAAGTGATTCCCCTATACATGTACACCTGAAGTCCACAGGAGGACTTGAACCTGTGACTGGTACATTAATGGACGATCAGTAGTCAGACGCGCTAACTATTGAGCCACCGCTGTGGGCAATATAACATAGAAACATACTTGTAAAAGCATTCAGAGACTTATTGTAAGTAAAATGAGATATGAAATATGATCAATTATATTTGACTTGACTTAGATGCCTAGTTAATCCATTTTTTTATTTTCAATTTTTAACGAATAATGACCATCACATGTCTTGTGATGTCCAAATGATGATACAGTGAATCTTGTACAATTTCATCCAAATATCCCACAATTCCTCATTACGTATCAATAAAGTAACTGACCTTTAATGCCATCCATAATGCTGTCTGTCCATCTAGATTTTGAAGTTCCAGGTCAGGTTGACCTTGGGTTAATAATACTGTGAACACTGGCTCATTCTTACAGTGTATAGCACGGTGGATTGGGGTACTGAAACAAATGATGTAAAAATTATATAATGATGTCATAGCCTTGTTATCACTATTTTTACATAATCATTAGATGGAAAGCACCTTTTTTTTTTTAAATTTTCTTTGGGATTTATGCCATTAGATTATTTCACTAAGATGACGTTGCTCCAGCTCTATTGATGAAGGTTTGTTCGCTTGATTAGGGTTTAAAGCTGTATTTAAAGTTATTTCACTCATGTGACGGCATGCCAGTACAAAGGGTGAAAGAAACCACCCTCAACACCACTGGCAACAAAGAAATACAACACAGGACAAAGACAGACAATACCAGGACAACACACATGACCCCAAACAGATCAGCTTCAGGTGGCCCCTTATCTCCAAGGCAACAGGAAGTTCCCTCTCAGCCCACCACCAATTGTTTAAAGAAACCACCAGCTACTTAACTGGCAATGAACAAAGACAAGACACAATACAAGCACAGGACATAATAATTGGTGCAAAAGACACAAAATTTGGAAGACACAAAAAAAGATCAGCTTCTTTCCAAACACCTGTTGTAATCTAAAATGTATATGATCCTCTGTGCCATACATAATGCCCAATAGTTATTCTTTGCTATTATTTTGATTGTTTAGATGGAGCTTAAGGTCATACTCAAGGGTATTTCACTAATAGGACGATAACTTGTCCCTCTCACTCTGCCCTACTTACATTTGTAAATACGACGGAAAACCAGACTTTGGAACAACCCCCTAATTAATTAATAAAAAGTCCAACATGCAATTAATCTGACAAAATTAACTACTTACTTTCCGTATGTGTCTTGAGCGTTTATATTACCACCTGCAACTAGGAGCTGTTTTGCGATGCGCGTCATGCCGTCTAGGACTGGAGGTCTGGTGATGTCAGGGTTGAATGAGGAGACCATATGAAGTGGTGTCTCTTTGTCCATGTGAGTCAAGAGATTAGCATCAGCTTGATTCTGAATGAGAAACTCTGCTGAGAACTCATCTCCTAAAAAAGGTTATTTAAAGAGAGGCAGTGTATTACGATGAATACCAGGGAAGTCTCTCTATGAAAATCAGCCAAAAATAAGGTATTATGTTGATCAGGGGCCAGTTTCTCAAAAGGCTATTAGTGATTAACACCAGCTTAAATTGCTAATAGAGGATAAGAGAAAGACCTTCCATGTGACGTGACCTAATAGTGGAATAAACTTATTAGCGCTTTGAGCAATCGACACCAGAGAGCTTTTATCGAAAAACACTGGCTTAAGTTGACACATCGTTTTGCCATTTGGGATGTTATTCATTTTGTTCATTTCTTGGTTTTGTTTTTTTCTGTTACTTTTTCTTTTTATATTTATCTGATTAGTGAGTGTACACCAAAGGATGTTTCACTCATACATGTATAACCTCATGCCAGCCCAATGGGTGACGAAATCACTGCCAAGGCCACTGGTAAACAACAACATTTGTTTGTTTGTTTGATTGGGGTTTAACGTTGTATTCAAGGCTATTTCACTTATATGATGATGGTTTTTCTCCCACACATTTCCTTGCCAAATTGTGATGAAAACCGAGAGGAAAACTCCCAAAAACCACCCCTGCTATTGCTGGAGCCACATCGTGTGACTCACTAAACAACGAGACATCACAAACTCATCAGCTTTGTGTTGCCCCTTAGCTCTTAAAACACCAGGAAAGGTGCCTCCCTCTTACCTCCTGCTCTCTAACCTATAAATTCATTCAACATTGGTTGTTTATTGTCAGATTCTGGTCAGAAATCACCTATCCCTGCCACCTGTCCCTCCCTGTCAAACTGTGAGCTTTCTGATGTAAATTGGCAGTGTTGAGCATCAGATGGGGCCAAATTTAACAATCTTTTCTAGCCAAGTTGTATTCCAAGCTACTCTGAATTACTATGTTGTAAATAAACTTTTGGCTAGAAATGATGCACCTTTACATACAATGCTGGAATTTCCCTTCATTTGTTCCAATGTATATAACATCAAGGAATATCTAACGTCAAATTAAACATGATGTATAAAAACGAGATGTAATCTGTTGCAAAAGAGGATTTGTGTTTGGTCAGCATTTTGATCAGTATGTTAATTACAATGTACATTCTCATACTTCCCCCTATAGAACACATCACAGTCAAGTCATAACAACTTATAAACACTAACCTCTATTTATAGCTTTGTGCAGTAAACACTTTCCAGCATTGTCTCTACGATTGACATCTGCTTGATGCCCAAATAAGGTGTTAGCCACGCCTTTTTGTTGAGACACCAAAGCTAAATCCAAAGGCAAATCACCCAGATTATCAACTTCATTAATCTTGTGAGAAAGCTGAAATGTACACAAAAATATTGATTGATTGGTGTTCTGCCTTTTACTTTAGGTTCTATGCCTTTATATGACCATGGTGTAATCCAATAGTTTCTGGCACTAGAACAACCATACAGGTCACATGATGTGCGAGTTGAAATATTTTGCTTTGCTGGAAATCTTTACATTGTAACATAGACATCATAGCAGAGATGCCTCCCCAAGCTGGAGAAAATTAGGACTCTGTACATGTTTCTCTACAAAAACAAATATTATTCTTTGGAATGTACATGCCATTTTTTCAGTCATTTCAGTGCAAATTTATCAAAACTGAATAGCACATGATCAGATACAATCAAACGGACCTGAAACTTTGGGAAGGAAATGAAAGCATGTCATAATTTCTTGGTCATGGTTCCCAAGGATATATTATCCCAATGCTTCAAAAAAGGGAATAAAAAATGATTGATGTCAAAAAACAGATTTATTCATGTTTAAACATCACTAAAATACTAAATCCATATTTTTTAGAAATTGTCTGTGCTGCCATATTTTTATGCTGCCAAAAAATTAAACAAAATATTGGCAAATTGCACGAGAAAGCTTCTCTGCTATTGTGCTATACTCTAAGCAAACGGCACTTAGTCAGATGGCTACACAAAAAGAAATACTTGATTGTTTCTTTGTTTGTTTCTTTGTTTGATTGGGTTTAACGTCGTACTCAAGGATATTTCACTTATATGACGGATTGCCCACTTCACACTGCTCCTTGCCTTATTACGGTGGAAAACCGAGAGGAAACCTCGTAAAAACCACCCCCACGATTGCCGGAGC
>JAQQZZ010084032.1:0-18822 GCA_030265115.1 Mopalia vespertina
GTAAAAACCACCCCCGCGATTGCCGGAGCCACATCTTGTGACTCACTCATATACCTGAGGATCGACAGACGGACTTGTCATATGTAAGATTCGTTATCTCCCCTGAACTCAAACGTTCCACCAGAATGCTGTGAAATCCAACACATCCAATACCAAAAATTATGTTTACGAATGTTAATGTCATTAAAACACACTGACTATGCAACTTTGTTCCTAAGAACTAGTGCTCCTCTTCTACTGTAAGATGCCATATTAAATACACAAAATTCTTTTTCCCATATGTGAAATATATTATTCAGCGTACATATGTGGAAAACGTGTCTTAGTAAAGCTACAATGTAAAATATGGAAAAATCCATCTTTAAAATTGATTTATTCGCAATCTTTTCAGTCTGGGTAGGTGTCCCTCATTCATCATAAACACACACATACCGTCTATTATCAATAATGACATATTTTATTAACTATCCACAACTAATTTTACGGTGTAGGTTTAATCAAATCATCCTGTAGTGCAAGAACCTTGTCTACCTTCAAAAACGTTGAGGAACTCACCCTTTTGATATGGTGTCGGTATACGGTGAGTTTTTCGTTGTTGTCATTGAAGTTGGAACCAGAACTAAATAGTTCTCTAATTTTTGCAAATCACATCTCTTTCTAAACATTTCATAAAACGCAGACGTTGGGGCCAGGTAAGCGTAGTTTTCCTCTGATATTTTGCGCTCATGAACAGAGGCCGAAGTGCTCAGAATTTCAGGATCGTCTTCATAAAATTCCATCATTTTCTTGAAGAACTTAGGCCCATTTCCATCTACTGAATTCTGGAACAGAGAAGTTTAAAATTCACTTTAGAAACCTGTTTTCAGCAAGCAGGTACATGTAATATCAGAAGTTCATTGACTAGAAGTGGGCAACGCCCATATCAGTAGCAATCACGGTATTGTTTCCCAAATCGTCCCATTTAAATACATACCGTGCCTCTTGTGGCGGACTGGAAAACCATCAGATTAGGAAATTTAATAATGTGATCGAACACTTGCTCCCCCAGTCGATTTGAACTTACGATAAGATATGGCGTGTGGTATCATGGAAGTTTTACCGTGGCACAATAGCTGTGTCTTAGACTGTCAGAATAGTTTCTATTAAACGAAAATATATATCTCAATTGAACTGTTTTGTTTTGTACGTTCGAGGTGTTCGTATAAATTTTTTTATAATAATAAATAATACGAAAGAAATAAATAACAACAAAGTTATAGATAATATCGATGTAAACCAAAGTTACCATATAATATAATAAAATATAATAAAATAAAATATAATAAAAGTCCTCCTATAGAGGCCAGCATGACTTTCTCAATCTGAAGACGAATTTCACAGAATTCAAGAGTGAAGAATCAGACCAAACTTGTCCCGATAATTACCGACTGCGCACAAATGAATCTAATTTAACACATTGGATAAGCGAGTCTTCTTCAAAATTCTTAAATATAAATATAAAAAATCTTGGGATAATTAAGCCTTATTTAAAACTTTGGACAAATCCCACTTCCTTAAAGTTCGGACATTTGAATCTTCTTTTAAAACTTTGTACAAATCACACTTTTTTTTAACTCCAACTCATCCTTCTTTGACACTTCGGACAAATGAGCCTTCTTTGAAGTGTTAATAAAAAAAGAATCTTCTTTAAAATTGGAACAAATAAACCGTCTTTAAAACTTTTGACAATTGACCGTTGCTCGAAACTCCGGACTAATGAACCTTCTTTGAAACTTTGGACACAGGAGTCTTTCTTCAAACTTTAGACAAATTACCTTTCTTTGGACAAACCAACCTTCTTCACAACTTTGGACAATTGAGTCTTCCTTTATATTTTGGGCAAATGACCATTCTTTGAACAAGTGAACTTTCTTGAAAACTTCCCACAAATGGGCCATAAAATGTTAGACAAATGAACTCTCCTTGTAAGTTTGGAGAAATAATGCTTCCTAAAAATGTGGACAAATGACCATTCCTTAAAATATTTTTCAAATAAGCCTTCGTTAAAACTTTGAACAAATGAACCTTCGAATCTTTGGACAAACGAGCGATTCTTGCGACTGTGGAAAAATGAACCTTCTTTGAAACTGGACAATTAACCTTCTTTGAAAGTTTAAGATCGGCGTTTAAATAAATAAATCAATCAAACAATCGACTTACATTGAGATGATCATAAACCCAGTTGCCTTCTCCATATGTACCCCATTTATAACCAAGGTTGTTGTTCAGTAAATCCTCGAGGGTTTTAAAGCGGTTAACTGGTTTAAAAACTCCAAAAACAGGGACAAGATGGGTCGTGAAACTGATCGTCAGTAAAAGGCAGAAAATGTACCAGGCGGAGAGAAAATATCTGGTGCTAGACAGAGACTCTTCCAAGCAGCTACCTACAATGGAATGTAATCCTGTTTAACAACCCAATATAAAATATGTATTTTATATTTATGACTTTTCTCACACGCACGGTAAAGGACAATCTGTTGGTCAAAGCTTAAAATCAGAAATGAGAATAAAAAGCAGCATATTTCATCTGTTTCATTTAAAATTTGGGTCTTCCTTTTAATCGTGAAATTTTGTCTTCTTTTTCATTTCTCACATTGGAGCTTTTTGCGACTTTAGCAACTGGTAGATTTTTAACATTTCTTAATACTGAGCAATGTTTTAACCGTCGGATAAGAAGGCCTTCTCTAGAACTTTGGACAAGTTTGAATTTTTCAACGTTAGACAATTATAGGCCTAATTTTCAACTTGAGGCAATTCAGCCTTTTCGATCTTTGAACAAATTCCTGTTCTAAATGTTCATTGAAAACATCAAAGTCAACCGACAAGGGCCTTTTTTCTGAATATTGGAAATCTGATGGTTATCAAAAGTAAAGAAAATTTCTTGGAGCATGATCCTTAACTTTTAACCCAATGGCACTGAATCTTTCAAAGGTCGACAATCATATTCTTTGAAGCTTCAGACAAATGGGCCTTCTTTAACGAGTTAGACAAATGATCCTGCCTGAGAACTTTCGACAAATGACCCTCTTAGAAACTGTGGATAAGTTACCCTTCTTTGAAACTTTGGAAAAAAAACTTTGTACAAATTACCCTTCCTGATAACTTTGGACACATGATCCTTCCTGAAAACTTTGGACAAATAATCCTTCCTGATAACTTTGGACAAATGACCCTTCATGAAAACTTTGGACAAATTACCCTTCCTGATAACTTTGGACAAATGATCCTTCCTGAAAACTTTGGAAAAATGATCCTTCCTGATAACTTTGGATAAATTACCCTTCCTGATAACTTTGGACAAATTATCCTTCCTGATAACTTTTGACAAATGATCCTTCCTGACAACTTTGGACAAATTACCCTTCCTTATAACTTTGTACAAATGTCCTTCCTGAAAACTTTGGACAAATGATCCTTCCTGAAAACTTTGGACAAATGATCCTTCCTGATAGCTTTGGACAAATGACCCTTCCTGAAAGCTTTGGACAAATTACCCTTCCTGATAACTTTGGACAAATGGTCCTTCCTGAAAACTTTGGACAAATGATCCTTCCTGATAACTTTGGACAAATTACCCTTCCTGATAACTTTGGACAAATGATCCTTCCTGAAAACTTTGGACAAAAGACCATTCCTGAAGCCTTGAACAAATGAGCCTTCTTTGACACTTTGGACAACTGAACCATGTTTGAAATTTTGGACATCTGGGACTTTCTAGAGAATTTGGGCATAAAAGATCTATTTTGAAAAATTCGGTTTACTGATTCTGCTTTGACACGTCGGACAAGGTGATCATTCGTTGGAAATTCAAACAATGGATTTTTCGTTGAAACTTAAGGAAATAAAATGAGCTTTCTCCAAAATGGATGACCTTTGCAGGACATTGTCAGCATAACGATTACTAGCACTTAATAACTTAAATAGCCTTCAAAATAACTGGTAAAGAACCTGCTTAGTTTGATTATTCATTTTTACAGACAACAACGGATATTATTGTCAACAACTTCCTGGACAAGATAGCAGATTCTCTTGCGCCTGACACCAAAAACATTATATCGAATACTACCTTGCAGTCATGATAAAACAGTTATAAAATATACCTTGCCGAAAGAGATTTCCAAAAAGTTCAAACATTTGGTCAGCACACAGCTGTCTCCATAGCAGGCTGTGATCCGATAAACGATTTCTATTGATTGGAACGGAATAGCGGTATCCGTAGATCATTTTACAAGCGGTAATCAGTAATGACGTTATGAATAAAACAGCACACGTCATCAGAACTATTTGCCAGGATGTGGCGTCCAGTATAAGCCGCCATCTTGTTTCTTCCTTTGGTGGTTGTCTGTAGAGGATATTTACCGGGTCAAAAGACATTGGGTATGGGAAGTCCATTCGTTTCTTTCTTTCGCTTGACTGAAATACTGCAGCAGCAAGTAAATCAATCTCCTTCAAGTAGAAGTTAAAAAAAAGAAAACATAAGATTGTTGGCTTATTTGTGAGATAGGACGTCACATATGAAGTAATGATAACATTTTGTAATGATATAGCCCTCACAATTTTACACGCATGTGAAGTGTACAAGTACATGCGTTTAAAATAAGCTCATTTCAGCCTTATTTTATGTAGCCGTTGGCTGTAGATATATGACAGGAAAGGAAAATTGGCATCCTTTTAACTGTTCGTTTATGCTAGATCTGACAAAAATTTATGAGGTACCCGGAAGTGAAGCAAATAACGTGAAATATCGCAGATCACATGACGTGACCTACAGGTCCTATTGGTAGTTCAACTGGCTTTCAGCATACTCGTGAATCAGTGGCTACTTATATATGCAACTCGTTTAGTTACATCCGCTGACAAAGGAAGAGAGATGCGCCGCAGATGGCCACTAGAGACAGGACTTCAAAGGGGACAAATGATGTTCTATTCTTAGGAACTTTTTAGAATGCAGATGTTTATGTGGCATCTAAAGCCATGGTCGTTTAACTGGCTGTCTGCAAAATAACTTTGTTGAGATCCAAATTACAAAAAAGACATCCACAGCAAACCACCCTTGCTTTGTCAGGGGCTCTAACAAATTGTTTGTGTGTATAATGACAGCTGATTCATAAGAAATGCTTTTGGTTATACACATCTTAAAAACGATAATTCGCCTATACGAGGCTTCAGAGGAGATACAGTTCAAAACATTAAAATCTCTCACTGGATTACAATTCTTCGACAGTTTACTGTGACTGGAGAACATTGTTAAGGTAGAAGGGTAAGTTTCAGTTAGAAATGAATAACTTGATAACTAGAAACTGCCATGACAACGTGGTTTTCAGCCATAGCGAAAAGTCAATGACGCTGCAAAATATGGCTACCGAAAGGATGTTTCCGATATTTAAGTGTGGATATGAAATACTCCAAGATTTGCCAAATCACAAGCTTGATAAATCCAAGAAAATACAATTTAAAAAACATAGTTCCTGACTTCCGGGTTGAAGTCAAGCAGAGACAGATCATGCAAATCTTATATACTACCATCGACAATGGGTGTCTTGCGTCAGCGGTTTTAAAAAGTGTTGATCGGTTGAATTAATTATATGCATGGCGTTAATGCGATGCGAACGATGTAAATGAAAGAGACGGATGTAAACTCATGTTTTGCAATGACTTTGACGTTGAAAAACAATACTCAAATATTTTAATCAACAGCGACTACTGGAGACATAAGTGGGAATCACAACAGTCCCTCGGATATGCATAAGCAGCATTACAAAGATGGCTGATACACCGTCACGTCATGTTGGAACAGTCCGAAGATGATAACGGCGAGTTTATTCTACTCTAGGAAAAGTAACCAAATGTGCATGTCTTGTGAACCGACCCTGCGGGGGCTGTGGGAGATATCAATGTATCACTCACACTCTCTATACCAGAAGATAACCTTACCATCTTGTCAATATAGGGAACATTTACACACTTGATACATTCAGCATCATTTGATGGGTAAAGATGATGTTTTAAAACTTCGTTTAATAATTGCATTGTGGAATGGTAGCGTTAGAGAGTATTGATTGAACAGGACATAACGAAACCTGCTACAAAAACAATGAAAATTGGTATTATTTTTTTAATTTGGATTTACCATTGTACTTCGATCAGGTTATTCCACTTATTCAAGAATGGTGTGCCAGCATAAAACCAATAACGTCTTGAATGGCTACCATTTTTTAATTTTGATAAAATTAAGACTTGATCCTCGGCTGGGTGTATAGGCATATATAACTTGCCATTTGGAGGTTTTTAAAATATTTATACACGCGGTTATATGAAAAAAAGAACATGTATAGGTCTATGTTTTTTGATCTGTACAGGCGAGTCTATTCATTTAACAAGTAAATACAACAAAACCAAAATATAGATAATTTTGCCTCAAACAGCAAAGTATTGTGAAGTCCACCCACGCTGTGATGCGATGAGTATCACTGCGCGCTGAAAGCTTGTTTCCGAAATATCGGAGACCAGACAAGATGGCTCTGTGATACCTTAGAGCTGGAATCTCCGCAGGTAGATCCGCGATTAACGTTTAGAATGATTTGATTTGATTGGTTTATTCACCAAATAAGGAATATTTAAACAGCACATGCTATGGTTAGAAATAAATTGGCGGGAATAAAGTCAATATGATATTTCTGTCTACCAAAAATCGATTTATACAGTCAGTTTATTTACATTTTGAAAACAAAATTTGAAGCGGAGACGGTCATGTTTGCTTGTATATTTCCCGTGAAATCTTTGTGACACGAGAAATCTCACGGGGTATACGGGTTATATATAGGTATATCTCCCTGTAAATTGACCAATCAGAACACAACGAATTTTGTTGACGGATAATAAAGATGTAATAATCCCGCCCTTCTCTTTTACAGTGTCTAGAAATATAGTTCAATTCCATATGATTTGTTATTTCTAAACTTTCACTAAGCCTACAAAGTTGGAGAGAGAATTATCAAAAATCTTGTAACTTCTTCTTCTTCAGACAAATTCGTATAACCCATGTTGTTATGTAATTATTGCTAAAATACCTTATCTTGAGCGGCCGTGTCTCTTTGGAGTCAACGGTAAGGTGTATATTTGGTCAGAAATCAAACATACAGGGTGGTTTGTAAATGTATAAACGCCTAGCTTACACGGTAGGCTTACATAACTTAATTTAGACATATGTATTTCACGAGAGCTACATGTATATATAAATCTATCTACGGATAGCTTTAAAACTCCCCATGCTGCAATTACATCCTACCAATCATTTATGCGCTTACCACTTACCCGCATCTTTTCTTATTGACATGCAATCGCCGCCTATTTTTCGCCGCTGCATATTCTGTTTATAGCGCCTCGGTTCATTAAGGGCAGTGATGTGGAGTAGCTCGGGATAAAACTCTTAATAAGTGAAGATGTCAACTACAGTGCTGTAGGGTTGTAAGGCACTCCGTTATGCCTAATTTGCACACGAATGGCAAATGAACATTTATTGAAAATACATCGACAAGTTGATCACGCACAACGTGAAACCTCACCTGCTCAGCCAACATGGAATACAGTTTAGTCCAGGGTTTCTCCTCTTTTCCACAGTCGATAAACTGAACTCTGAACATGAATTGAGGGAAAAGAAATTCAAATGTTATTAATATACCCGGTACCAGTGAAATATCAGGAGTTCTACACTCGTGAAAGTGATATGCCAC
Organism: Mopalia vespertina; assembly: GCA_030265115.1. NCBI lineage: Eukaryota > Metazoa > Mollusca > Polyplacophora > Chitonida > Mopaliidae > Mopalia > Mopalia vespertina. Next base: position 7,773 of record JAQQZZ010084032.1, read on the forward strand.
TGCTGTGTATAGCACATTTTTTATTACTCTCTGAACTTTCTGAACTCTCTAAAGTCTGTCCTATCCGGGTATATTTTTCGGAGGACTCCAGTATATTGCAAAAACTGATATACTGAATTAAGCGATTGTCAACGGGCAATATAGAATTCATTTAAAATGGATTTCAATTAATAAGTCAGTGATAATTAGGTTAAGGCTTTTGTAGAACAACAACAACAACAACAACAACAGAGCAGCAATTAAATCCAGTCAATGCTCTTATCTGTCTATCGTCAATATTGTGATGCTCCAGCTTAAAATAGTTCCCGTAGGGAGACAGATTAAGATTATGGCAATTTGGTAAACATATTGGATAGATTAACGAACAGTTAATCGTGACGAAAACGGATCTCATTATAAGGCATGGTTTTAATATGCTCAGGCGTATGAATATCAAACAGAGAGTTAACAGTCTCATTCTGACATTGTCGGGCTCACGGCTGATCGCGGAGTTTATCGTGGTTATGAGTTTGTTATTGATATATATAAAAAATCTAATATTACATTAATAATTACCTTGTAATTTATTGTAAGTTGATATTTGTTGGCCCTTTAGGGGGTACTTCGGTTTAATAAAAATTCTACCGTGTGCCGGTATTGGAAGATTCAAGTTGCCCAGGTGCATTCAGGTCGTCTACGATCTTCGTATTGTGTCTTGTGATTGTCCTGTCTGGTCATGACCAGTTGCCTGCAGGGACGTTTTATTTGCTCTATTTAATTGTCATATGAGTGAAATAGCCTTAAGTATGACGTAACACTTCCATCAAACAAACAAACAAAAGGCTACTTACTTGAAGTCCAATATCCACTGTAACTCCTCCAATACATCGATTATTAAACCCTTGAACGTCACTTGACTTTTGTTTTTCGGATCCTCAGATCGGATAACGTAAGACGACCACTAAAATGAGATAAGTTCATAATTTCAAAAATGATTTAAACCAAACACAATCGGACTATTTTATTTTTTATCTCAAATATAATATTCGTACAAATTAAGCTATTAATAATAATTTGTACACTGTAAATCCAAACCTTTAGGTTTTTAACGCAATAATAAACGCGAAACTGTAGCACTTTTAGCCATACCTAAACATAATGTTTAAGAAAGTTTAACACTTTGTTTAAAATCAAAACCAATGCGTTTAGTAGCATTAAACAAAATGTGTATAGCTTTTAAACATTATTTAGAAGATTAAACGAGACTTACCTGGAAGTTGAAGTTTGATAGTAATCCTGTCACACTTTGAGGTAATCAGAGATCAAGTGAGATGCGCGAGCATACCGAAACTTCATATTTCAAATGTGAGCAGTCACCAACAATATAATGCTATAAAATATTTAATTAGGGAGGGTATAATCAGGGTGGGCACTTGATCTTTGATTGTCTCACAGTGTGACAAGATTACTATCAAACTTCAACTTCCAGGTAAGTCTCGTTTAATATTCTAATCCAGTCACACTTCTGACGTAATCAGCAGATCTCGTGAGATGTTTAAAGTGGTTGCTGCTCACCAAGTAACCCTCTAAATTGAATCCTATCTCTTATTTTAAAATATTTGGTTACTTTAATTCTCTATCAAATGATTGAAAAGAGTTAATTTCATCCAAATCAGATAGTCGAGTTGAATTACTTTATTTGACTTCGCACTGATAACATGTGAAACATTTGTCAACATTATTACACGATTATCTCCCTTCCACAATGACTTGAGAAAACTCTCCAATGTCAGTAACAGGTTTGTTGTAATAAGTTCTAAAAGTGGACTGTCTTGTCCAACCAGCTGTATTTAAAATACCGTTAATGGGAATATTAGCCCTAGCTGCTGCACTGGTTGAAGCAGCACGAGTGCTATGAGGTGTGAAAGTTGTAGTGTCAATACCTGCAGAAAATAATACAGTTTTTATCCATCGAGCAATGGTACTCTTAGTTGCAGGTCTGTATGGACGAATATAGCACAACAAAAGTTTACTGCAATTCTTATGTAAGATTTTAGTTCTTTTCAAATATTCCAAAAGCACAGTTACTATACAAAGTCTCCTGTCTGGAGCATAGCCTTTCATGATAATTTCTCTTTGATGATAACCAGGTCTAGTTTGTTTCAGTGGTTCTCCCACTTTAAACTTAACCATTGACTTATCTAAAGTCATGTTGTGTAAATCAAAATAACTTAAAGTTTGCACTCGTTGTCCTGATAATAAAGCCATCAACATAGTTAGCTTTAGAGTTAAATGTTTTAAAGAAATAAACTTCACTGGTGACCACATCTTAAGAAACAAAAGTACTTTATCCGGATCCCAAATTACCATATTTCTGGGTAACGCAGGTCTGAGATTGAAAATACCTTTCATGAAACGAATAATAATAGGTAAGGTACCAACTGGTTTTCCTTCCACAAGAATAACAGATGATAAAGCACAGCGGGCAGAATTTATGGCACTATACTGTAGTCCTGAAGAAAACAATGATGTTAAAAACTCAATAACGTCCTTTATATTAGGTGCAAAGGGATCACATTCCCGTTGATTAGAAAACTTGATCCATCGATTGACATAACCATTGTATTTGCGCTTGGTAGACGTTCTCCACGAAGCAGATATGATCTCCTTAGCTTGCTGCGAAATGTCGATATCCGTATAGGGTCTCCCGACACTAGACACGCAACTAGTCTTAGCCGTGGAAGATGAATCTGGCTGTCTTTGAATGGATGTGTGATGACATCTGGATATCTAGGTAAGATGAGAGGAAAATCAATCAGCATATTTGTCAGTTTAGAAAACCAATATTGTGAAGACCAAAGTGGTGCTATAACAATTCCTGTTACCATTTCTTGTTCAAACTTTTGTAATGTTTTGCCCATTAGGCAAAAAGGAGGAAAGGCGTAAACACGTGTAAATTTTTTCCATTTATGCTTAAAAGCATCTATTCCAATAGCTCGAGGATCTGGACGCCATGAATAATATAGAGATACCTGATTATTTAACCTGGAAGCAAACAAATCTATGTCTGGAGTGCCTAATATAGAAATTATTTCCTTAAAAACTTTTGAATTAAGTTTCCATTCTAAATTATCCTTCATATTTCGGCTTTCTTTATCAGCCTCTATGTTCTCTACACCTGGCACAAATGTTGCAGATAATTTCAGGTTTTTCATTTGGCAATACTTACATATTTGTCTAGCAATCACATTACAGTAAGCCTTTTTCCCACCTTTATTGTTGATGTATGCTACTGCTGTACTGTTGTCTATTTGTAAAAGTACATTTTTGTTCGACACTTCCTTACAGAAGGTTTGAAGAGTTAGATAAGCTGCCATAAGCTCCAAAACATTAATATGATTGCCATATTCAGAATTATCCCATCGACCACCCGTGGTGACCTCACCACAAACGCCTCCCCACCCTTTCTTTGAGGCATCAGACTGTAGCACCAAATTCGGTGTACCAGTGACAACTGAGCGATAAGACAACTCAATGTTATTAATCCACCAGTATAAGTCTACCTTACACTCAAATGGTAGCTGACATTTAGCATCTAAATTCCCATTACTAGACTTAAGAGTCTGTGTCTTAAAGTTATCACATAACCTATAATACATTTGCCCATATTCAACACCCATAAAACTGGAGACCATTAGACCTACAACATGTGCCAATTGTCTACAAGTTACTGAGTTTTTCTCCAGTAGTTTTTGACACGCCTCCTTTATCTTAATTGCCTTCTTTGTTGTCAAGCGAATTGTCATATTCCTTGAATTTAAAACAAATCCAAGATATGTTTGGATTTGACATGGCTGTAATACAGACTTGTCTGGGTGTACTACAAACCCAGCTTCAATTGATTTAAAAACTGTAGCAACAACATTCTGTCTACAAATATCCAGTGTTTCCCCAAACAACAAAGAATCATCAATAAAATGAGTATTTATATAGCCCTCTTTTCGGAGCTGACTGAAAAATACCCTGGCTACTTTTGTGAAAATTCGTGGTGCCGAAGATAGCCCATTTGGCAGAGCACAGTATTGATACAGTGTTTTATCCCATTTAAATCTCAAATACTTCCTATACTTCGAATGAATAGGTATGGAATAGTAGGCATCTTTCCAATCAATTGATGCCATGTAACAATCTTTGGTCATTAAATTGACTGCAGTTTGGAGTGTTTCCATTTTAAAGTGGTGATATGCAACATGACTATTCATATGTTTAAGATCCAAAATTATTCTGAGAGAGCCATCTTTTTTATCTCTTGTAAATATGTTGGAAATATATTCATCTTTATCAAAGGAACATTTCTCTATTACACCTTGTTGCTCCATTTGGTTTAATTTATGGGTTACAAAAACCTTCTTTTCAGGCATAATTTTATAAGCACTTGGCACAAAATGTTGGCATGGAGACGTTTGGAATTCAATTTTAATTCCAGTTATATAGTCTAATATGATTTTATCTGATGTAAAGATTCTCCAGACAGTTAAACACTGTTTCAATTGGCCCGCATGAAATTGTTCCACAAAAACAGGCAAAATATTTTTCATATATGTCATAAAATCAGACCAAATATGATACTTACATACCAAATGACTTATTTCTGGTCGCCTTTGTACTGGCTGGTCCCTTTCTTGTAAGGCAGTCTGTTGCTCGACATTGGTCGCCCTCTGTAAGGGTAAGGCTGATTGTGACGGCGGCCTAAAAAAGGTCGGCCTCTTTCCGAAAACCTGGAATTACCTCGATACCTGTAACTGTAGGTACCTGTGAGATTTGTTCCCACACGATTGGTTTCATTGATATCCTTAACACGCTTTCCCAAATCATTCCCAAATAGCCAATTTGGGTCCTGGTCCTCTGCCTTGTTACACAAAAGTTTAAATTTAGCATGCAAGTCCGGTTTAATACCTTCACGGCGCCGTTGAGCCAGGTCTTGATGTGAACTGCCCAACATGGCTAAACTATCCATAATGTACCTTATAGGTTTTTGAATATCTTGAGCTATTTCAACCTTATTTTTGGACTTCAGATCCAACAGGGACTCACAACACAAAAGTATTGGCACAACAGCTTTATTCACTTTCTGAGTGGTTTTCTGAAACTTAACGTCAGTAGAACGTGTGGCAGGTTTTAGTTTATTCCAAATTTCATGTACGGACGAACGAACGGACGGGCAGGCTGTATGCAGAATATCCCCAACTTGATAAGGGGATATAGTAAAAAGAACAGGGCTTTATACATAGTAGACATTATTGCCACCACTTGGGGGCAAAGATTACATACATTTGATAACACCGAGTTGACGGAGTAAAAGTCAAAGTATAAACATTACAACACAAAAAAGGAGTTCTGTACTAAGTGTTGCAATCCAGGGTATCTGTTCAATTTCACAAAAGTTCAATTCCATGATTGACAGAGTTATTTAATATCACACAATATCGCTTACAGGCTATCCACTAAACCGATTGTAAATAAATCACATCTCATGGTCTACAAACACTTCCAGTTTACAGGCCACAAAGCTGCCCAGACAAAAATAAACTGTTGTTGAAGAGGGCAGAATCATGTTATCACAGACAATCGGAGTTACATATTCTTATGTTTCAAAATAATGTTACATTTTTTTATGTAGTTTAACTTTGTAACATAAACATGACAGTGTTTTGAAATTATAAAGTATAAGTTATCAGTATTACATATAGATAGTATTTTGTCTTGTGGTCAACCTGTCTCTCATTGTTTGTTGTCAATTATTACATGTAGACCTATGAGCGTCCCTTACAAAAACTCATATAGGATTTTTCAATGGAATCCTATCGGATTTTCCTAAAGCATTTTACTATTATCCTATAGGATTTATAACCTTGGTTATATGTTGAGATTTGTCACTTTTATGTCCCTGCCATCACTACTAAACCTATTCGTAGGTTTGTAGATCAACATGGCGGACGAGGGAGCTTGTGAATGAGTTCAGGTGAGGGAAACAATCGTAAAACTGTTGACATAATTGCATCTACAGATATTACATTCTACAAATAACCATACTATGACCTAAGAAACGATACCACCCAAAACTCAAAGCAATAGTGGAAAGAAAAGATATAAGAACTATGGAAGTGCTACATCAGATTCGTCGATAGAACAGCTGGACACTCCATTGACCTCAACTCCAAGCGTGCGAGGTGAAGAGACCGGAGGACAGGCGCTACCAACTTCGCTACCTGGCCAGGTAAACCGTGCTGACCAGCACACAGATCCTATCCCACCGTACTTTCTGATGTTAGCAAGTTAAAATCAGTTGTAATTAACATTGATAGCAGGGTTGAAAAGGAAATCAAAGGAAATAAACGCGAAGAGAAAGAAATAAACGAAGCTATCAAGTTTATGAGTGATAAGATTGACGCAGTTCAATCTGAACTAGGAAATTTAGCCATCTATAAACAGGAGGTTGAAAAATCTGGAAAAGTTATGACAGATCTCATGTCGCGAGTGATAGAACTGGAATCCCGCTCAAGGAGAAATAACTTATTATTTAATGGCATCGATGAAACGGCTGTGGAGTATTGTGAGGATGTTGTGAAAATTTTGTTTATAGAGAAACAGTTGTCAATGGGCCGTGAAGAAGTGAAGAAACTCCGATTCCAGCAAGTACATCGTGTGGGCGTGAAGCGTAATGGTAAACCCAGGCTAATTGTAGCTGCCTTCACCGATTACCAGGGTAGGGAGAAAATTCGTGCTCTTCGTAAACACCTCACCCAGAGTCACTTCAGCATGTTCGAAGATTTCCCCGTACAGGTGAGAGAGGCTAGAAGAAAACTTCTTCCTGAACTTAAGCGTTTAAAAGAGGCAGGCAATAGGGCCGCTATTGTATATCCAGCACGATTACTGTGTGACAGTCGTTTTGTATAGAAATACTCGAAAAGACAGCCAGAAGTGTGGTAATAAACCTGTATCGCCGACAGTTGACACGACACTTAAGGTAGGAAGCTTGAATATTCATCTTCGATTTGACGAAACAATTTTAGACAAACAGTTGTGTGATATTATTCAATCATTCGATATCATTGGGCTGAACGAGGAGCGAAAAGAAAGTCGCTCCTTGGGGGTGTCATAGGCATCCTTTTAAATAAATCAATATATCCTAATGCATCTATTGTAGTTTGTGGCTGAAAGCATAGTAGAGTTTGATCTCGATTCTAGTGTGGAAGACCCAAACTTGAAAGTTTATCTTATTTTTGTGTATATACCCATTGAACAAAGTGAATTTTAGAATGTTACTGATTTGATGTGTACTCGGATTTGGAGGCGTGTTTGATCAAATACAATTCTAAAGGTTGTGCTATTTGTTTGGGAGTAGAGTATCTGAGTATGATGATTATATTACTGATGATATGCTACCTGACTGTGTGTTACGTAAACTTCAGAATGCTTGTCAATATGCTCAAGACACTAATATTCTAAAAAGGACCTCTCAAGATATGATTTGCAATACGTGGGGGAAGAAACTATTGAGTCTATGTAAATGTACAAATACTAGGATTTTAAATGGAAGAGTTAATGGAGATAGGGGTGGGAGGCTTTCATTTTATAATAGAAACGGCAGTAATGTGATTGATTATGTCTTAGTCCCACAGCTATTCGTAGAATCTGTATTGTCATTCGAAGTATTTGATTGTAATGTGTACTCTGACCATGCACCCATTTCGATGATATTTAAAATACCAACTGACTTAAAACTATTAAGCGAGGACCCCAAGTACACTGACACAAGCCGGGAAAATTTAACCTTCACTACAATAGTTAAGTGGAGTCGGGAAAATGTATCATTGATTCGAGAATGTCTCACAATAAATATTGACGTGCCTTAACCTCTGGTGAAGATATTGATCCTAAAGCATCTGAATTTACAACAATTTTGGGTAACAACATAATTATATTTAATGGTAGAAAAGTAAAAGTTAGACAGAGTGGCAATCTGAATACGATAGAGCTCACACAATGGTTCAGCGATAAATGTAAAGATATGTACAATCGCTATTCTTCTGTAGACAATGGAATTTAATACGACTAGGTCTGATGAGAACAAAATTAAGTTATGTGGGATCAAAGCGAATAATAAAAAGACCATTAAGCAGTTAAAAAATGATAACACTCTACCAAGGCAATATGTTAGAAATGTTAAGAAAAACTAACCCACGTGAATTTCATCAAAAAAAGTTAACCGATCCAACTACAAAGAATATCAAAGTAACATAACAGCAGAATTTAAAACACTTTAAAAATCTATGTAGTGCAAAATATACAGGGATAGACAATAATGAAACAGAAAGAGAATGTGCGACCCAAGAACTAGATGCCCTAATCCAATACAGTGGAATTTTACAGGTAATTAAAAATTTGAAGTCCATCAAAAGTCCAGGCTTAGACGGTGTAATGAATGAAATGTTTAAGGAATTCCGAGAAATACTTTTTCTGTAAATGGATTTTAGGTGTTAATATACACACAGCTACTGTTATGGTATACTTTGAACTTGGGCGTTTTCCGTTAATCATAACAAGACAAATTAGGACGATGAAATACTGGGTGAAACTCCTGTACTCTAGTAATTGTATCTTACAAGCATTGTATAAAGATACGTATGAAACATCCAATAATACAGCTTATAAGCGGAACTGGGTTAATGGGATCAATTGTTTAAAACTGGCCTTAGCCATTACTGGTATCAGCAGTCTATACCAGATGTTAACATTTTCCTAAAATCATACAAACAAGTTTTAATTGACAATTTCATACAGGAGACTAGGTTTAAGATGGAGGGTATGTCTACATGTTTAATTTATCGCCATCTATCTGATAATTTTTATCTTCAATTATATTTATGTCAGCCTATACTGATTACGTATCATAGCTGTATTACTATGTTCCGTATGTCCGCCCATCCATTAGCTATACAGGATGGTCGTTATCGTAATGTTATTAGAAACAGACGCTTGTGTATCCAATGTAATTGTAATGATATTGAGGACCGATACCATTTCATACTTATCTGTCCAGTGTAGCGAAATGCAAGATGTAAATTCATTAAGACATACTACCGGAGAAATCCATCAACTAACAAATTAATATTGCTTCTATCAACGAACATTGTGCAACTCTTGTAAATCTTGATAAATATCTGAAGATAGCACTAGGTTTAAATAAATAATTGTCTTTTTATTACCTCTCTGTCCCATGTATACTGATGTAATATGATTTCTGTACCTTAGAGCAGTATGCTTACGATGTGTATAAACTAAACTTAACCTAACCTAGGCATGTTTTGTTGCCCCGCTACATCCGCCCATGTCCGCCCCGTTTGTTCGCCATTCAGCAATATTTCTATTCTTTTCAATAAATCTTTAGCGTCGGTCTCAGTATTACATTATATGCATATAATCACTCCATTTGTGCAAATAAGATAAGGCATAACACAGCAAGAGCCTTGTTTAGCAGATATAAGTAGTCCCCATCGATGTTTCCGGACTTCTTTTAACTATATATACGATTCACAGAATTCTTCGTCTTGGACATTAAAACTGAGCGGAAGATAATTTCGTGCGACATACCAGTGCAATTTTACTCAACGAATCATTACAAAATACCTATCCGTAGTGAATCGTTAATTGGCACGTGATGGAATTTTTACTGATGAACACTATATACTCCGTATAGGACACTGAACTGGGTTATGGTTACAAAACAGGACGACACACGACTCAGACCAGACGCAATGTCATGCTTGCACATCAGATCAACGTATTGTTTCCCTTTAGTTTCCAGAGCACCGTGTAATCTGGGAACTTCTAACCATCAACCGAAGTCACAAATGAATATGTTGTTTCTTGTTACGAATAACACGACAAAGATAGACAGTGTACATGATTATATGGATATCCGGTCTACATTTGTCTGGTGGATATTCTTACATTACCAGTACCATGCCAAATGCCAACTTAGACAGTAGCACGCATTGAAAGTAGTTCTTGAGCAAAGGTTTCATTTTATATCCGCAAAACATTCAAACAAGTCAGTGATATACGTATTTGTTTGTTTGTTTGATTGGGGTTTAACATGGTACGAAAGGTTATTTCCTCACACGTCGGCGTGTTAACCCATTTGGTGAAGGAAACACCCCACATAGCCCTGGAAACCAACAACGACAAGACACGATCTCAAGAAAATACTAAAACATTACACACAGATCTGTGTAGAACGGAGGCCCTTGGAGTTAATAGAAGCTCCCACCTACCGCTGGTGGTTGAAGACTTATTACTTTGGTTGTATAACAAGGACATTCGAATCGGAAGTTGACTTTTTAAATTTATTAAAAAAACTTACAAACATGCGAAAATGTCACTTTATTTTTGTCATTTACAATAAGGTAAAGGAAACAGTTCTGAAAGTCGGACTGATATTACATAATAACTATTATGGTGTTTGGATAAGTCATAATAATACAAGATCTAACACATTTATTTTTGTCTTTCTTAACTTTCCAAAAATGCCGTTATTGTCTCAGAATGGTTAACATGAAGTAGTTGTCCAAATTGTATTAGTTTTTCTTCTGTGTAACGTATGGCCATGTTTATGATATGCCAATACCAAAAGTATTTTTCTTTTTCAATTATCATGGTTTGTTTATTGTAAAAAATATATGAAGTTAAGCAAAACCAATTGCAGCGTTATAATGATGTAGGTACTTGGATTGTTTGTCAGTCTCCTTCTACTCGAGATTCAGGATGTCACCAGACTGAAGAAAAAACAAACAAATGAAACTAGAGTTTATATAAACAGGGTACGCTATTCTACAGCGGATATTCACACATGAACCGCTACGATTTTTTTCAAAGACATAATGTCGATTATTTATTTATGAGGTTTAACGGACAGCCGTTATTTACATGCGTTGTTTTCTTCAGGAGGATACTAGTTTTGTTTCCTCAGATTCTTAGAATAAAACGCTAAATACAGGTTAATTCCTGG
>JAQQZZ010084043.1:0-18816 GCA_030265115.1 Mopalia vespertina
TCGCCGGCCCGTTGAGCTTCCCTCTCATGAAATAGCTCTATATAAAACATTAAGTAGAGCTTTGAGCCAACTGCTAAGGCACACTACTATCACATTAGGCTGTAAAATACGAAGACGGCCGACGATATTTCGCTTCCGGTTTGATCTAATTCTTTTGTCAATTTAATATGGGCTCTAAGTACTGAGTGTAATCACCACCTAAGCGATATTCGATAATGTTTACAGATTTGCAGTATGGTACCATGCATGTGAATGTGACCTGTTCTCTGGCTCCATAATGGATCCCTGTGACGTCACAAAACACTCCCATATATACTGGTCATTTATTAGATATGCATTAAGACAGTCTCTAAACTTGTACATATCAGAAGAGAGTAGAAATTATTACAGAAGTGAAAATCGACTAAAAGCAATTGTGGGGAAGGATTATTGTATAGAAATGGCTGAGAGACTACCCAGTGTTGTGAGATCGATTGATTGATCGGCCTGGCCAATCAACACTTCAACCGACAGGTTATCGATTAGGCTTTGACAGGGGTTTTACTTCGCCAATTTATCTCATTCTCTTTAGAAGGGAAATTTTCTTGCCATCAGCCAGAAAAAAAGATAGACTTGTGTTGAAGACTTGTCAAATTCAATAGCAGAGCTGAGGGGAAACTGTCCAAAAATACTATCACAACCTTTATCGACCTTCTGTATATAAATCTCCTAATATTGCGATGATGGAGAAAAAACACGGGAATTGATACTTTTTTGAAAACACTGATCAGAGAATATTGTGGTATAGTTTTAGTTTTCATTATCTGTGTTTAATTACTATTTAGAAAATATGCAATACGTCATTGCCTTTGTTATTCAGGCTCATTGTGGTTTATTCCCAGGGTAATAAATGACTAAATACATTGTCCGACAGCAACCTTGAATAGTAGAAGGCTTACCACACGTCATAATGCACTTGTCCGGTAGAACGCTTTACCAATAGTAGGCATATTACCCGTCATGAATAACTCTTCTGGCCAAGACCGTAAACCAGAAGTAGGCCAAATATAAGTCATAAATATAAACGTGTCAGATTAAACCTTTAACCAATAGTATAGGCCTACCATATATACGATTATCAGAGAACATTATGGCCTGGTTTATAGTCTACTTTGTTAATATTTAAAAAACTATACTTTCATTTATTGCCTTTGCTACTTCATGCAGAAACAATATTGGAGAGCAAAATACTTTATATTTCGTATAAATGTAGATCTTCGTCTAATTAGTGAAATACATTTGAGAACGGCTCAATATTGCATCTTCAGAAATTAGCGGTTTTGACCTTAGACAGAATTTGGGTAGCCACAGGTTCTAATCCAGGTGTTGGTAGCAAACCATTTGTTAAAATATTGCATTAGCTTGTTCTATGTTATGGATGTTCCGTTTACGGGATCGAGTCCGTCTGTCGACCATTAGGTATATGAGTGAGTCACACGATGTGGCTCCGGTAATCGCGGGGGAGGTTTTTACGAGGTTTCCTCCCTGCTTTCCATCTTAGGCAAGGAACGGTGTGAAGTGGACAATCCGTCGTCATATAAGTGAATACCATTGAGTACGACGTTAAACCCTAATCAGACAAACAAACAAATCTATGTTATGCGATATTGTTGCACCAGAAAGTCCAAAGAACATTTACTTTTTATTTTTCTTTCAAAACGTAGTCTCAGATATTTTATGAACTATTTTTTCTTTCTAAATGCGTTGTAAAGCATTTCTGACTTCATACGTTATAGGGCATTAACTATATATAAACTCACATTATTTTCCTGTTTAAATTTAGTTTTAAAATATGATATTGAATATTAGTTTAGAGGGGGGACTTCTGTATATAGTGTAAAACTTTAGAACATTTACTTAATGTGCTGTGGAAAAGACATGGTCATTAGTAAAGAAGGTACTGTAGACCACCCCAATATTTCTTTTAGAAATAATTGCTCACTCAGCGCTGAGATTTTACTCGCCGTGCCAACTTGATAAGTACTAATGGTAGAAAGGATTGTCCCTGTGTCAATGCATGTGTCAGAAACTAGAGGCGGTAATTATGGTAAGAAAAACCATCTGGAAAAGAAGCGATTTCAATCAAGCTTCAATATATCCCGCAATAATGAGATTGTGCATGGCGTCTGTTTGGCCCGTTGGTTTATATTTATGATGTGTGGTATAATGCTGGGTTACGGTTATAATCAGATGGGTTGGGAGGGAGCTTCCTGAGGCTTTCGGGGCTAAGGCCTAAAGGGGCAACACATATTTGCCGACCTGTTGTTGCATTTTTGTGCCTTGTGGTTGGTTGACAAAGTGGCGTCGGAGAATGGTTCCCTTCACCCAATGGACTGACACTCCGCCGTATATAAGGGAGATAACTTTAAGTACCGGGTTACACCCCATTCAAAAAGACAGAAACAAAGTTAGCCAGACAATTTTTTGAGATGTGAGGTAATATAGGCAAAGGTTTAGACCAGATGAGTTGTTTATGTCGTGCGGCGTTTGTGTTATGACTTTGACTAAAAAAGTAATCCGTAGTATTTGTTACTTTTGGTTTAAGTTCTTTTAAAATTATTTACGATATTTGGTACTATTGGTTAAGGTTCTGATGATAGTGTTTATGATATTAGGTACTGTTGGTTAAAATTTTGATCAAATTATTTATGATGTGTGTTACTTTTGGTTACGGTTTTGATCAACTTGTTTATGATATTTGGTACTATTGGTTAAAGTTCTGATGATATTGTTTATGATATTTGGTACTATTGTTTAAGGTTCTGAACAAATTAATTATGATATTTGGTACTATTGGTTAAAGTTCTGATCAAATTATGTATGATGTTTGGTACTATTGGTTAAAGTTCTGATCAAATTATTTTTGATGCTTGGTACTATTGGTTAAAGTTCTGACCAAATTATTTATGATGCTTGGTACTATAAGTTAAGGCATTGACCAGTTAGACTAGTTATTTATGACGTGTGATATCATGGGTTAATGATTTGAACAGACAAGAACTCCATGGTGTGTTAAGGTTTCGACCGGACTAGCTATTTATGAATTGTGCTAAGTGCTGAGGGGTAACGTTTTCTTTTTATAGATTATATATAAACAACATTTTGTTAGTATGGATTGTTCTTGTCGGATATGATCCTGTTACCCAGGTGCACTGCAATATCGCTTCCTGTTCTATAATAGGGACTATACTATTCTTTAAATATTCACAATAATCGCCACCCATTAAGAAGTGACAAAGAATTATCCTGAAGTTGGTTTCGGTGAATATTTATTCACAAGTAGACAATGCTATAGAGAGAGAAGCTATATGACATGTTAATCCACCATACACGAGTCCGCAAGTCCGTTACCAACTTGGCTCTAACGCGATTATGAACACTATCCAATCGCATTCTCGAGCGAGTTTCTATAGTGGACGAGACTAAAACAACTCTAGTCCAGGCCATCGAGCTTTAATTGCCGCTACTATTTTGGGACACGTTTGCCACATTTCAGCCAATAAATGAAGTGCAAAAGAAGATGGCCCGGGTGTATCTTAGAGTCGATGTCTCGACGTAGGAAGTAGAATCAATTATATTTTAGAATGGAACGCTATCCACCCACTCGGTAGACAATTTGTCGTCTTTCTATTCAAGTTCACTTAAATTTTTTTGTTATCTTGCCTTTTAAAGGCACAAAAAGTACGGTTAATAAGTGTGTTGGCGCTTTTACATAAAAATGAGTTTACTTGACAAATTAGAAGAGACGGCGTCATCGTACAATGTATTTCCGATTTTAGATTACTTAACAATTTGTCTTTTTTAGATGACCTCTCTTACAATGCACCAATTAGGCCTACTCAACTGAATCTAAAGAGACGGTCGCCCACGTCTTTACGCAGGTAAAAATTAACGCCAGTATAATAATCGGAACTTCACTAATTTGTCATTCACTATTTCTCATTTCTCCTCACCACAATAGAAATGGTCCTAATAATGCGCCCCACTCTCTCCGCTGTCGGGGCCAACTGGCTGTCTAACATGAAATCCCACCCTATTGAACACGCCCTTGCAAAATGGTTGACCAAGGATCGGGAGCTTGAAGGTCTTGAGCTCGTTTCAGAAGATCTTAGCTTACGTAAAACGTAAATACCACACCGACCAGTACTGATGCCATATTGTATCACTGTGGCAACTGCGTTAAAGTAGCTAAGATAGCTTTGTGAAACCTGTCCCATGGTATGTGTAGGATCCGTCTGGCAGCGTCGTATTACACAACACAGGTTTTGCAACGACGTAATGTCACCATCTCGTAATTGAAATTCCATAGCAAATATTTCTACATCGTAGGATTTTTTACACAGTCTGACCAAAAATGTGTCACCCTTATGCAGAACGAAATCATCAAGTGATTCCTGATTTAGCGTTTTGATTGGATTTATATCATAATCAATTCTTAACACGAACTTTGTCCGTCTGATTCGAGACGATTCGGAAATAGCCGCGTTTGCGCATGCCTCAAGCGACTTCTTCCAGTAACACACAATTCGAATCAGACCGAATCAGTCTGATGTTGTTGATTTTTGTTCTTTGTTTCTCTTTCAAACTGAGGCCATTGAAACAGTTGTCCACAGCTTCTTTATTCTGTGTGACATTGCGACTGGTAATTCCTGGCAAGGCTACTTACAATGCCTGCAGATTTATGACTTTCTATATTTCTTATAGGCCTAATGTGGATTGAAATCAATATATGTACATATGCTTTATGGGATGCGAGAGAGCCAATATACCATGGTAGAAATGTATACTTCCATCGTTTGACCAATACACCGTGTATACTTCCATGGGCTGATGGTACATCGGTTCTTGTTTTAATAACAAGGAAGCAACCTAGAGACTGCTAACCTTTGGAAGTAATCTGTTAGTTCCATTGTCTTGTCTCAGAACATTGTAGGTCTCTGTCCTTGACCACGCCTGGAGAAAGAGCCGTCACTTCAAACTTTAATGAAAACTCTTGTGCTAACCACGAATTGGCCACGCCTTCTGTGATGACCCTCGAATCAAATCATTGTCAAGTTTTCTTTGCTGGTTGCCAAGCTGTTTCACTGTCAACAATCGTGTACATTGGTCACGTCTGCTTAACGAAGCCCCCAGTAGAACTTGGCTATCTGAATCGGTTTGAAGGGCTACACATTGTTAATAATGATGACCCTTTGTTGTGACAAAACCAGGTCCTTGTCAAGTCTTATCTTGCCTTACTATAGAAACTTTGGGAAGAACCGGCTGTTATTGGCAGAGAATTGCAATCTGTAAAATCCGGCCGATAAAATCTGTGAAGCTTAGTTCCATTTCGTTTCTATCCACCAGGACATATTTTGTTTGGGATGTAATTTAAGACACTTGATAATATTTTGACGAACAGCATATGCTTGGCAATGTTCATCATACGGCTATATTCATTAATTGGATATTGAAATGAAATCAAGATTGAATGATGTCAAATCTAGATTCTATCAAATTTGAAATTAAAATGAAAATTCTATTTAGATAATTCTATTTAGATAAGATCCCGCAAAATCTTACATTAAACTGTTAACTGAAGCAGATATAGTATAGATCAGGTCAAATCCCATATACTAACGTGAAATAAGGACACTATTTAAATATGTTTAGGTTCTGACAAATTTCATATTTAAATATTTTATATTGTTTAGATTCAGACAAATCTCAAACTTTCTTGAAGAAAAAATTGAATTATGTTTATAGGTAAGATGGTCTGTCATATTACACTGCTAAATGAAGACAATGCAGAACCATGTACGTTTAGATCCCGAGAAGTCTTCTACTAAACAGAACATTATACAATTATGTTGGGTTTTCAAATACACATACCCTTTGCTTAAGGCCAGTGCACTCTTAGAAATAATAGATCTTTGAGGGTTCTTTAGAAAAGAGGATGGTTCTATATAGGACCATTACAACACAACGGTTATTTGCTACAAGAGAAGAAAGGTAGAAATACTAGGAACAGTTGTTGTGAGGGTTCTGTATATCCATAAACGGTTCCACCAGAGCCACGACTGAAGAACTTTAAGGGTTTCATTAGAGCCATATTTTTTAAAGAGTATAGTGTCTTTACTTGGCACTGGAGGAACACAGTTTTTAACAGAGCAAAAATTCACATTTTATGGGTTTTTTTTATAGTGTGGTATATTACACATTTCCTTCACCACACCGTTAAACACGAATCAATGGCAATCAATGGTAATCAATGGTAATAAATGGCAATCAGTCAGTCAATCAATCAATCAATTAATCGTATAACTATTTCATTTGAGATAAGTATTTCTAACTAGCTTTACTGAAATTTTGCTCATAGTGTCCATTGGTTGGGTTTGAAATCGATTGAACTTTTTAACTTCCGTCCAGGGTCAGTTTCATTAGCAGCGAAATCTCAATGCCCTCTCTCCAATTATTCTGTTGCCATTGTCAGATGTGGGTCAATGAGTAGATATTGAAGTCTGTTGGCGGTAAGAGCTCTACTTCTCTGTAAGATGGCGTTCGTGTCCGTTAATAAACCAACCACAGCAACCAGATCGAATTGGCAGCGAAAATATTGCTGGCTTTTAACAAGAGCCTGAGGCTAATCATTAGATATTCTGTAAACAGAAGTTTATTCCACGCCTGTCTGCACACAAGGCCAAATATCGGAAAACGTCCCAGCTTATTAAAGAAACAAATTGGGCGAGGAACAACTCTTAAGTCCTCTACATCAGTCCAAGTTTACAAATTCTAGACAACCCGGAAATACCACGCCGAAAGTAACCGGAAGTTGCCGAGCGCCTTTTCTAAAGAAACGAGTCAATGGATGACTGAAAGTGATGTTGTACCAGTGAAATGTTTCAGACGCCCTCTAGCTCTAGAAAGTCAAGTTGTTATTTGAAAATGGCGATGGATTGTCCATTGTACACTGATTCTCAATATAGATGTTCTCCCGACCCTATAAGCTATATAGCTAGCGCGCTAGGAAGTCCCATATGTAGCCTATATTTCTAAAGCTGATCACACTGACACAGGGATGTCGATTAATAAAAAAACGACAAATTATCTCATGTTTTAGATAAAATCCCAGAGACAAGTTTCTAAATAGATCTTAATTTCGAGTTGTTATGGGTAACCTTCAGACATCTCGAGATAAGGTAATGACCATGTACATTGGGTTTAGAATAGACCAACCTGCAAACTGGTATTTCAAAGAAATGGAAATTAACCAATGGATATGTCCTCTAAGAAGAATGAGAGTTATACGTTGTCTGATACAGAGGGAAGGTTCGTCTTATACAACATATCCTTTAGATTTTTGTTTCTCCTGTATGCTATAATGTGTCTTTATGAGAGAGGAATAGATATTTTAGGTACCGGTACAAGATTTAAATATTCCTTTATAAAGTGATTAACAAACCGGATGCTAGGTTAGTTCTCTTAGATAACAACAGGAATTTTGTCTTTCTTCGACCCTTTACCTTGTACTCAATTGAAACCCAGTGGATAAAACTAAAGGAATTTTTATCCATGTATATATATTTTGAATATATATATTTTGAATAATTGAAGAGAGAAAAATTTGCTTGCTTCCATATATATACGCACCATGCATAGCACTAACACATTGTGTGATAAGTACAATAAATAGAGTAAAAAATTGTTTTGTTCCAATTGTGCGCTGTTGCTGTTTAAGACTCATACAAAACATTTGTACAAATTTAAAAAGAACAGGAATGGCATAAATCTACCTGGAAATGTCACTACACTCTTAAATAATGTCACTTTGAGGGTTCTTTAGAAAAGAGCATGCATTATATATGGAACCAATACGACAAAACGGTTCTTTGATATACGAAGGGATAAATACTACGAAAAGTTGTTGTGAGGGTTCCATACAGAACCATAAATGGTTCCACCAGAGCCATGATTGAAAACCTCGAAGGGTTCCAGTAGAGCCATATTTTTCCAAGAGTGTGTACTGCTGGATGAGGACGAAGATAAGGTTACAGGGACAGAGTGGCGTACACTGTTACAATTGAAGATAAGCAAATTGTACACCCGAACAGTTCAATTGAATGACCAATCTATTCCTGATAAACAGTTATGCGCTTTGTATTGGATGTCCTTATTGTAAAATTAAGACATTTTAAAAATCGTTGAGCCTTGTTTCTTAAATGAGACACACTCGTGAATTTTACAATATTGCTTGCTGTATTGTCTGTAGCCTATATGGCATCTCCCTTATATCGTTGAAGTCAAACTTATCCAGTTTATAATTTCTGACAAAACATGGCGTTTATATTGGAGGGGGGGAATATGAAAGTCTATATAGTCTACTGAAAAGGATAACTGTAGCATAACTTTGTTTTTGCTTCATGCCGCAGGGCTTGCAGTGTACTGAAGCTCGCTGTTTCGCATTTAATTGATCCGTAACCATAAATGCAGAAATGATTAAGTTCCCGTAGACTGGACACAGCACATCGTGTTAGAATAATTACCGCGACTCGCGCTGAATTAGCCACGCGGATTTAGCGCGGTAATTGGTGCATTTCGCGATGGCTAACTTATTAAGCGGACAGCCATACAAGTTACAGATGCTATCAGGATTTACCTTAATACGAGTGAAAATGTAGTAAACACAACTCCAGATGTCGCAATAAGTTACATACATGCCGAGCCCGATATGCATTATTTTCTGATTGTGTTCGGTAGCCTGCACCTATTCAATACTAGTGTTTGTTTGTTTTATTGAGATTTATGACAGAACCAGGGCTACATACAGGAAGCATTTCCAAGCCTCCCGTGCAGTTCATGGCCGTACACTCTCGATACCAGGTAGTTCTAGTTTGGGTGGAAAAATTACTATGACATTGCTCTGCCTACAAGTATATACACACATATGAAGATTGCTTCAAACTACCGTCTCAACTAGAAGCAGTTCAAACTAAAAAATAAAAATAAAAATAATATTGTCTGTTGAACAGGGTATAGTTAAATTGTGTCAATAAGTCATGCTTCACGAATATTACGTCATGTCTCCTTCAACGCGCAAGCGTAACTTCGTCAGGGAGCTTTCCAGACTGTAGCCTTAAAAACCTATCGACGTTGAAAATTGCAATAATGATCTTTACAATTTCCAGAAATTCTATGATTGAAGTCATATTTATTGTATGATGGTAACGATTGCTTCATATCTCTCCATTTGCCCAAACCTCGAACATTACACAAAATATATAGTCTATTCTTGAACTAAAATAGCTTCGCAAGCAACATGTGGACTTGAAGAAACTGTTGCCAAGATAACTTGCTTCTCGCTATGCAAACACAGAGGAACCGTTTCTGAGAATGGCATATTTCTTTTGGCTTCGTCACGCGAAGAAGTTCTTTGATCTATTTTTAACCACCAATGAGCTGTTATCTTTGACCATCAAAGGAATTCTAATTGGTGGAAAGAAATTCTCGCGCAGTATCTTCCCCAAGAGACCCGGATGTAGTTTTCTTTCATATCACATTTGCAAGTCTACGCATTTTACCCTTGTTTAAAACTCTGTTGAATAAACAATGTTGTCTGTCCTTCAGTGTTAGCTGAAGGCTAATGTGTGTTCTTAGCTTCAATAACATGATTTGTGAAGTTCATAGTTAAGTCTGATACACATAATGTATTTGTCGCGAAATCCTCATCGACATAATTTCTTTTGAACAATTAAGACCTAATATTAAAAGGCTAATTTATATTTACAAAGATCAAATACTTAATTGAGAGACTCAGAGATTCAGACATTTTTCCAGTGTTGAACCCCGTCCGAATCGCCAGCATTAAATGCCCGTTTACTAAACCTCTCAATCACCCGGTCTTCACATTAACAGTTTACGTTACCTCACTTCTAAATCAAATGTCTTTCAAAACTTATAATTTTAAAGTTATGTTTGTTACTTCCACCCTTTGCAGGTATGCTTTCTGATAACGCTATTATTCTAATAGAAGCGCGGGTGGTTGGAGGGAGCTTACTGTTGCCCCGGTGCTTTCCGAGCTAAAGTGGAACAGGAAGCGGATCTGTTTGTGATGTCTAAGTATTGTCCTGTATTTGTCCCGTGATGCCTTTGTTTGTTGCCAGTGGTGTCGGGGGTGGTTTCCTTCACCCATTGGGCTGGCACGCCATCATGTGAGTGAAATAACCTTAAGTACCGTTGAGTGGGGTGTAGTTGTCCAGCAGCAGGGTGAAGTTGGCCACTTTCCATTTTTGTTTTCTCAATGAATTGCATGTAGCATTTAGTCTGTATTTTTCATGGCCCTCAGAGAACCTTTTACTTTCTTTGGCCATTTTGGATAAATGAAAAATGCAGACTTAACCCTTGAATTCATTGCAAAATAAAAATCAAATAGTGGCCAGCTTCACCCTGCTAGGTGTGCTGGCCAACTTCAACCCACTCTACGGTACCGGCGTTAAACCCCAATCAAACAAACAAACAATCTAATAGAAGCTAAATTATTCAGATAACGCTGTACGAATCACGGTCTTGGTTCCTAGATCATAAAGTCATTGGTGTATTTCCCTGTTCTTGACTTCAATTTGTTAAGCAGCAAGTTAGTTCATCTGTTCACATTGTCATAGCCCTTCGTTCATTAGTAACCTGAACATGCGCATGCACGTCCGTCACTAACTGTCAGAATTGTCCATGGACGTGAAGTGTCTCTGCGAGCATAACGTCATTAATCTATCAATAATTAAATTTGAGATAGTTTGAGTCATGTATTAACAAAAGGCTATAAATTTATTTGAACTGACAAAAGTTTTAAACTAAATCAATAAACGTCATAGGTAGGGCCTACATATTCGAGCTTTGTGTTACACATGTCCTTTGATTGGTGAAAAAAAGTATAATATCGATTGCAGAATAATATTTCCCAATAAACTGAAATTTTCTATTTCCACTTTTGCATCAGCCAGATAATTGTTCCTGGCCTATATGTCACATAATGAAACAACAACAGTTACATTAACACTGTTGTAAAGCTTCAGCCTTTCTTTTAAAATAAGAATTAATCTCTATTCTAAAAGGTTTTCACGTTTTCATAACGATCCAGACCCGACTGTGCTTATTTAAATGCAAGTTTCTTTTATATAAAAAAAAGTTCTTTGAGGGTATGAGGAGGAATTCTGTAATGGTATTCACGAATATCTCCGACAAATATGAAATCTAATCGTGAAGATAATAAAGTGCGTGATGTATTTTGATTGGATGATAATCAGATGGAAATTGGAGAATTGTCCAATTACATGGCGGTATTGAGTCATGCGGTTCTGGAACGTAGTGATGTCATCCTCGTGACTCAATGTAGACGACGTCTAATCAATGAATCTTCAGCAAAATACAAACGGAAATGACAGAAACTTTCTTCACCAGAATCGGAGAAAATGTTCTCATCTCTTTCGATTATCTTTGCGTCTTTTGCCTTTGAACAAAAATTGCAGATTTGCGCCTGCCTTACCACATTACAGTCCGTTGAGTCCGGATTGATGTCGACTCAGCCTAGACACTTTACTCTGAAATAGTTCCAGGAAGTTGCATTTAAATCCTACACTATCTTATCGTTACGTTGTTATTTTGCGGGATTTCTGTTTAACTGAGCAATAACAATGTGTGTTTTCGTAACAATAGTTGTTAATAGGAAAATGGTAGAGCCGGGTATTTGTGGTAGGAATGGAACATGCATATTTTACTGCGCTTTCTTTTCCGCAGGGCAAGTGAACATGTTTCGCGAATACGTAATTGAGGAAGGCTGTCCAGTGAAGTTTTCAGCGGTTGTCTAACGCGATATGACTGGCTGCTTAGGGAGTTCTCTTCCGCTTTAATTAGTCAGTGCACTCATCCGTGAACTGCTACAACTTCGAACAAGATCTCGCGCTTCACTGCGCGTGCCACGTGACAGACTCTGCCACAGATTCGTAATGCACACAATAAATAGGGGCGTTTTTTTTATATCACTCCTAGACTTCTTGTTAAGGCAAAATCGTAACTGTGGAGATTCGTCGGAACGGAATGCTTTTAAAGTCAAGTAGAATGACTGTGAAGTGAACGGATTCGATTTAAGACTTCGTGTGAGCGCCATACTCAACGCTACAACCGTGAGTTGGGGGATGCTTTTTGGTCGAAACTCGTCAATTGTATTGCCGGGAACTCTCGACTTTCATACCAAGTCTGATATCAAAAAAATTATACTTGACTCAAATTCATCAGTGTATATTAATTTCATCAATATATTTTGTAAAAATTACTATTATTATTTTTTTTAAATATTGTTTGACAATGGTTTTACAGCAAACCTATATACTCGAAATAAAGATCTATTTAGAAACTTTTTAGAAATATAGACTAAATCCCATGTATGCGGTTCTTTTATTGCAATCGTAACGTTATATGTTTTAGGAACTCATTATTGCCTTTGGGAATATTGTTACTTGGTAGCTGCACTTACAGAGTAGCTAAAATAATTTTTCGACTTTTTTGGCATAGAGTGAGGCAGCTTAAAATCTCTCTTTCTTATTTTTAAGAGAATCGTTGTCCAACTCTCCTTTATGCCATAGAAGCCCCAAGCCGGTTTGAATAAAAAAAATGAAAACTTCATAGATCGCGTTAAAGTTTGTGTTTCTAAAATATATTTGGCAACGCCGTGGCTAGGTTATTCATTGGACTGCAACACGAACCCCGTCGAATGAACCGCTGCTGGGTTCAAGGCCCGCTTAAAATTCAAGATGTATTACAGAAGTTTTCAAGCGCGTTGGTGTTTACTAGATTTCCTTCCGATTTCTACCAATAACAAGCAATACAATATCACCATAGAAGTGAAAAACTCTTAAGTACGACGTTAAATACCAACCTATACGAAACAATCATACCTATTAAAAATTAAAAACAGGTTCATTAGTTGTTATGCACATGATTTGGCCTGTAATGTTTAATGTCATCCATATAAATTATAATAATCAATAATGATAACGTCAATATCTAAAATCAATCGATCAATCACTCAATCAATCAATCAATGCAGTCGGTCGGTCGGTCAGTCAGTCAGTTGGACAGTTAGTCAGCCAGTCAGTCGGTCTTGTAGTACAGTCCGTCAGCAAGCCAGCCAACCAGGCAGGCAGGCAGGCAGTCCGTCAATCAGTCGACCAATACACAAATAAACAAACAAACAAACAAACAAACATAGCCTTAATACTGGGCCATGGACAAATTAAGGTAAGATATGAGTTAATCGGAATTCCCATGTAAATTGCTAATCTGATGAGACACTTTTCCATTGGAAGCCGATTAGCTTAATGAAAAGACATCGGCATTCTGAAATAGGCTTACTACAAGGTCCAGTTACTCTCACTAATTATTTTCATCGGACAGGGTAGCCTGCTTTAAACCGTTTAGAATAGTTGCATTATAATCATTCGATAAGGAACAAGAACTGACCCTGTGAAAGGTCAATAAATAATGATAAATCTATTGTATATACAACTTGAATAAATCCCCTCCTCGAACCCTCCCTATGATGCTTAAAGAGGTCAGTATGGACGACGATTTAACCAAATTATGAGTATGCCTTTGTGTATGTGAGGTGTGTGGATGTACATGTTGAAATGCGATATAGAATATCCATAAAAAATACAGACAGGTGACACATGATAGGGCCCATACAAGTAGATGTTAGGTAACAATACAAGTACAGACTAAGGACCCATAAAAGAAAAGATATGGGATCCACGTATGTTGATATTGGACCCATTGAATACAGACAGGTGACCCATGATAGGGGCCCATACAAGTGGATGTTAGGTAACAATTAAAGTACAGATATGGGACCCATAAAAGAAAAGATATGGGATCCACGCATGTTGATATTTTACCCATTAAAGTACAGCCTAGGAACCCATAAAAGAAGAGATATGGGATCTACGTATGTTGATATTGGACCAATTAAAATACAGATAGGGGACACGTGTAATTCCAAATAGATATGGCTTATATGGCTCAGATATGGGGCCATATAAGTGCATATCTGTGGGGGCGGTATGTTAGTACAGATAGGGAGCATGACAGTCCATATTGGGGACCATTAAGGGAACGGATAGGAGCCCATTGAAATAGTAGTACAGATATGGGGCCCAACCATTAATATTTTGACCCGAATTCGAATCCCGGTGGAGGCAAGAAAAATGTCCTTAACTACAATTAAAAATATAAAGTGTTTGTATATGTGAAGGAGAGAGGAGGGGGGAGGGGGAATGATTTGCCCTGCTGGATTTGTTGTCAGCATCCAGTCTGGTGTCTGGAACAAGTCAGCTCTACTTAGTAACTGCAAGATATGCGCCGAACAGTATCACTCGGTGGAATTGAATGCCATAACAAGCTGATTATGACGCGGAGGGATTGAGACCTTATAGCTTCGACAGCATCATGATTAATTTAGCGGGCTAAGGAGTTAAAATGAATCGGTGATCAGACTAAATACTAAAGAGCCCGGACAAATGGTCGAGGAATTTCTCGGTGCACTATGACATTTATTAAAATCAATGATGCTCAATTGATGTATATTGATGCGGTCGGCTATGGAGGAACATTCATTTTTCCACCAGATTATTCTTACTTCACATTATGGTTGTGCTACGTTTCACTCCTTGATGGTACACCGCCGTCATATAAGTGAAATACCCTTAAGCACGGCGCTAAATACCAATCAATAAATCGACAAAAACAGGCATTTCAGACCGAAGGAATTAACCTACGAAGTATGCTCCTGGTTTTCCACCGTATTTAAGCACACCAGGAAGTAGAAAATCAGGAGTCATATACCGTCAAGCGCGACGTAAAACCCCATTCGAACATCAATTAATTATCTAATTTACTTACAGTCTTACATAACATGAACAATACACACATTTCTTAAAATCATTAATGTCGCATTAGACCCTCATTCATGGCTTTGAAATACTTTGAGGGGTTTTTTCTGTCTAAAATTATAAAAACCTGTTAGATAAATATTTATTCTCTTGAGATATATGTATCCGTTACCCATGCCAACTCGAGAAAAAGATCCGTTGAAACACTCATCAGGCCCTTCTCCGTGGCTTTGAAATGAGAGTTTTTTCTGTCTACAATTATACAAACCTGTAAAATAATATTTATACTCTCGATATATATATATCCATTACCCATGACAACTCGAGATAAAGATCCATTAAAACTCTCATCCCTGACAGTCTATCCAGATAAAGAGATAATTCGAGACTTTTTAATCAATCGACAAGTTGATGACAACCGTATACATGTGTGTGTGTTAACAGATTAGAAATAGTATATTGAATACAAGGAGAGAAATATAATTGAAAAAATAAAATTGAAAAGATGCTATTATAAAGAAATATTATATGTTACTAATTTACAAAAAAGAAAATAATGTTTGTTTCCAGTAGTGATCAAACCGGGAGGCCTTCACAGACTGAGCTACGTCCAAGTTCAGGATAGAACACCAAACGTTATCTATATATGCAATAAAAAATATAGTATGACTTGCCAAACAAATTAAAAACATATTTATAAGGACAATGATATTTATGAAATGGAACATCTCTCACTCATTTGTTTTAACATACAGTCCCACTTTAAATTAGTGTCGATCATTAATTCCGAGACGTTGTGAAGAAGTTACAATCTCAGCTCAAACTGTGATAAAGTAGATTCCATCAGGGGCCGTCTTAACTGTGAATAATCGGTAGCCTATCAATTATTTAAGGCCAGTTCGATCATCTACCAATCGATCACTGGCAGTCATCGAATTCCGCTCTCTTTGGTTTATACAGCTTCTCTATCTATCAGACGATCTCGGCAGCAGTCAAATTTGCTCACTAATAGATTTTTTTGCCGCCGACCTTCGTTGCCCTGTTAAATGACATTTAATCACCTGTAAACAGTCAGAATGGTGATTGATAAGGAGATACCGTGTCGGATAGAGTCGCGAACAAGCTGATAAAAGATGTCGAAGTGCGAGGCTTGCTCTCCGAGATACAATTTCTAGAGCGTCCGCTAAGGATTGTATTGAAAAGCTGTTCGCGTGATAAGAGCGCGGTCTGACAGACAAGTATCCGCGCGCGATCTAAAGCAGCAGCAATAGTACAGCGATGTCTTATTCCGCGCGCGAAACGATGGCTAAGGTAATGACGAAGCTCTACAGTGTAAAAATCTGTCTATTTTCTTAATAAAACCGCCATCGGCAACTTTTGCTTTGCGAATCAATATAAGTGCATAATGTCCATCAACTAAACGTTACTGTGTCCTATAGCAATTGCTTTTTATGCTATTACAGGGCCTTCCTTCCCAACCACTCAGTTGGCCGATTAGATGAACAGACCTCATTGAACGATTGAACGAAAAGCGGGAAAAAATAGAAAGTACGGTGGTGTTATCGCTATCAAGCTTAGATGAGCTGAGTTCGATTGAATGGAAGAAAAAGCTTGAGACAGTACAGTGGAAACTAAAATCTCTGCGACAGATCTATCGCTAATAAACGAACGCTACAGGATATCGTAGTTACTCAGGATATTAGCACTGACCTAGGAGGAACGTAACAAGAACGCTGATAAAAACAAGTAAGTAGACAAAAGACCTTTTCTTTCCTTATATTGAATTATTGATTTAATACTTTGTTAGCGTTGCCTGGTAATTTTTTTACCTCCGCGGACCAATTTGTCCGTTATTGTGTGTCCGGAACGAATCCCGTCCTCTTATTCTGCCTGGATGGTGAAATCCAAAGCCTGTCTTAAGGAAACAAACCGCGGATTCCAAAGCTACTGTAACTAGTATATTGGGACCCGGTGAACGGATTAGTGTTTTATCTCTGGGGGATTTATAAACCCGCTCTTCTGTCAGTCAGCCATGCCCCCCTCATCAAAAGACAATTAAGCTCGATGTGTCTAATAGAAATTCTACTAATTCTGGTGCCGACCTGTCTAATACGATTTGCCAGGAGTTTAAACCACTTTCATTGTGTGGCACCAGCCATCTAAAAATGATGGAGTTTTTATCTCTGTTTTATTACTCAATACGGCTATTCACAGATCTGTTCATATCCGATATAAACAATCTATTTTATTAAATCCAATCTGTATCTAGCTGCGCACATTAATTCATCGTTATTAATTTAAAGCATTACTTAAGTCCTATATAAAAGCGACTTGTGTTTGCAAATATACAGAGTAATTACATCGGAATATGTGTTTAACAAATAATAATTAAAAGAAAGTATGAGATATACTGTCGGTTTGAGTTTTTACAAGCTCCCCGCAGATTAGAATTCATAACTTTTTTATATATAGATTTACTGTGGTCTGTATAGCATTAAAATGATTTAAAAAACTAAAAGATTTCCCGCCCAAACTTCGACTAAAGTAATTAAAAATGTTACCCAAGATAAGCCGAAATTACTGGCTGCGTCAAAATAACCGCGTTCTCCAACTTCGTCTTATAAAGCAAGGATGGTCCAATATTTATTTTGACCTGATAAAAGCGACCTTACTTAATGTTATGCCAGCTGGTAAAGAATGATCTGCCCAAATTTCATGCCATATGGCAAGAAACGATCTACCTAATTTTCATGCCATCTGACAAGGAGCGACCATCCTAAATGTCACGATATCTTGCAGAGAGCAATCGTTCCAAACTTCATAAAATCTTGCAGAGAACGATCCTCCCAAATTTCACGATATCTTGCAGAGAACGATCTTCCCAAATTTTACGGTATCTTGCAGAGAACATTCTTCCCAAATTTCACGATATCTCGCAAGAACGATCTTCTCAAATTTCACGATATTTTGCAGGGAACGATCTTCCCAACTTTAACGATATCTTGCAGAGAGCGATCTTCCCAATTTGCGGGTGGTTGGAGGGAGCTTCCTGCTGCCCTGGTGCTTTCCGATCAGACGATCTGACACAATTTCATGATATCTTTCATGGAACGATCTGACACAATTTCATGATATCTTTCAAGGAACGATCTGACACAATTTCATGATATCTTTTAATGAACGACCTGACTCATCTGAGACAATTTCATGATGTCTTTCAAGGAACGATCTGAGACAATTTCATGATGTGTGTCAACGAACGATCTGACAGAATTTCACAGTTTTTTCCTGAGTGACATAATCTTGCAAGAAACGATCTTTTCAAAGTGTATGAGATCTGACTAGGAACCATCTTTACATTTACATCGTATCTCTGACAGAGAACTAT
Source organism: Mopalia vespertina (assembly GCA_030265115.1). Classification (NCBI taxonomy): domain Eukaryota; kingdom Metazoa; phylum Mollusca; class Polyplacophora; order Chitonida; family Mopaliidae; genus Mopalia; species Mopalia vespertina. Next base: position 18,343 of record JAQQZZ010084043.1, read on the forward strand.
CTTCGCAAACGTCATGACAGGTGACAAAACTGTTAAAAGTTACTCCACTGTTCGTTTACCTACCGTACGGTCAGTCAATCAGATAGTCAAGTCTGCTTACAGTTTGTCTGTTAAATGTTACGAATGTTTATTGAAAATAATGATGTTGGTTTAATAAATTCATTAATATTGTTTTCTGTGTTTTCAAAATGGAAAATAAATAACACAATAAAAACATCTTAATTACTTTGCAGCAGTAATAGATAATCGCAATTCGTCACTTTAAAGAAGTAAAATAACACAGAAAATGTAATTTAAACGCATTTAACCAACATTGAAGATTGTCGCTGAAGTAGTAACTAAGCATTAAAATTCGTCATTTTAAAGCAGTAAAACAACACAGACATCTGTCACTTTAGGTCCGTGTCCCTTTTGACAATTCATCTTCCAACTTTGAAAATCAAAAGTTGGAAGATGGAAAGCTCGACATCGCTT
>JAQQZZ010084054.1:0-17431 GCA_030265115.1 Mopalia vespertina
AAATACCCATACCCTTGATTACAAAGTTAAACATCTTTCAAACAAACAATGTAAGTAAAGTTATCGCAGTAGAGCCTAATTAAAACAAAACACGGAACTAATTTAGTAATTTATATTAATATAAAATAATTTTTTCCTATTTCGTTTTGCCCTCTTGCCATTTAAGGCGCGAATCCACTACAAAATATGAAAGACACGCCCATAACTCAATCCTATTCCTTCATAATGATTAGACTTTAATTTGAATATTGTTTACAGAGCACCTACAATCCAAGGAAAGCATGCAGTCCTCTGCTTCGGGTAAACCAGGACTGACATCTAAAGATAACAAACCAACCTGCTCCAATCTTAGAGTTTCTCCCAAAGGTTCGTTTAAATGTGTCATTGCCATGCAAATATTATTCAATCTTAAAAATAACATGTCCAACTGAAATACATAAATATTTCTTTCAAAACGAAATTGACTTGGGACTAAGGGCTGTATATTCCACTCATAACCATACTAATCATGGAGGAGGATTCATTTTCCAACAAAGCTGTGCTCTGCAGCCAGCACCTAACTCAGTGCTCACCTTAACTGTCTACTGGTCCTCTTTCTATGTACATAGATCACAGTCCCTCCATGGAACTCCTGTATATATGCGAAAATCCCCTATTATGTGGGTCGTTTTTACAAGGTTTCCTCTTGATCTTCCACTGTATTTAATTTAAGAAAGGCTGTCAATAGTCCACAAACTGTCCTGACGGTAAACACCAAAACGAGAAACCAACTCATCCAGCCAAGCAGAACACTTCACCTTTTAATTTGTGTGTTTGTGTTCTTATTTACTATTAGGATACATCACCCTCAAATAATTTAAATACCCTTGAGCCTTTTATGTTAAAAATAATATATCGTTTTACACATTTGCACATTGTCGCTGTATAACAGAAATTCCTACAGTATGCGGATCAGTCAGCAATATGGTTGATGTATTATTTTTCTGTGTGTATTATTTTACATATCGCTTTTAAGATGTAAAATATATATATATACAAGAAAACCGGTGGAGGCAAGCAAATTTTTCTCTCTTCATTTATTCAAATATATACAAGAAAATAAATCAGTATAACAAAATTTCTAACAATCCTTACTATCTTCTCCAGTGCCATCCACAGCATCTACCTCAAAGGGAGAGAACCTAGTGAAGAGCTCAACACCACTTTGTGATTCAACGACATCTGGAGCCAGCAGTAGACTTCATGGAGTTACTTCCCCTGTTATACCACAGAACAAATCAAACAGTAGTTTAAATACAGATATAAATAAAGACAGTGCTAAAAATGACAATTATACCTCAGAGCATAGTGCTGAATCCAGTAATAAAGTAGATGACCGAGTTGGTTCCTCAGCTGTGATTGGCTCAGAAACTAACACACAAGATAACATCTCAACATGTAGCTCTACAGATTCCTTATCTTCCATGGATACAGAGAAACGGGGCACAAAAAGGTATTATTTTAACAATGAGCGAACTAAAATGTATTTGTTTTGTATATGTATGTCAGATGTTTGACATACATGTCAAAAATGTTTGGTCGTTTACTCTTTTTAAGACCTCAAAATGACACTGACTAGCAAAATTTGTACTGAGCTCATAATAATGACAAACTGAGAACATTAACACATTTAATCCATTTTTACGTATCCGATAACCTTGCAGCAGTATGAGCCATCGAGCGGTAAACATCGCTCTATCGCAGACAACGGTTACTCGCTGCAACAAATGTGAAAGTGTAGTGGCGAGTTTCTGGAAGCATTATGAGTGGCATGGCAGTTTGATCGATATCTAAAATGTCTGTGAGCCGTCTTCATGGTAATGATAACGAACAAACATGCTTGTTATAATATTTTACGCAGACACCCGTCCAAATAGACACCCTGAAGTGAACAATTGCCTCATTTAGACACCCTGTTTTAAGAAACTTTAATGTGCAGGAGATAGGAAAACTGTCAAAATTGGACAGCCAGTTGTTTGAAATGTGAAGCAAAATGACCATTTTGGACACCATACTTTTGATTTCTGGCTAAACCCCTGCCAACTATGTTGAAAAAATATCAGTTGAGGAAGTACCGGTACGGTACCTGTAACTGTTGCTAAAAAATCCAAAATTTCTTAAATCTGTCCTGGTCCTGGTTGTACAAAACTGCCATGAATGATAAACGTTTGATGTTGAAAAGAATAAAATTTTCTGTGACTGGTGCATTAAATACAAAAGTTCAAGCAGGCAAAATTTTAACAACTTTGTGTGTAAATGTGGTTCCTTTTTGCTTGACAGCATTAAAAAACATGAGTGCGAAATTACACTTTATATGGCAATCTGTATTATAATACTTCATGACATTTACTGACCTACTGGAATATTTTCAAAATATATATGGACTTTTTTAGCTAAGATTAAAATTAGTTAATAATGAAACTATCATGATTAGATAATCTGAAGCTCAGAATAAATTGTTTAATCATTAATCAATTTAAACAATGATTGATTGATTGGTGTTTTACGCAGTGCTTAAAGGGTATTTCACTTGTATGAAGGTGGTGTATTCCAACAATAATTGACACTAGCACAACCAAGTTGTGAAGTGTTTCCATAATGTTGGAAAGTTAATCTTCCTTCAGTGTTCAGTAAAGATAGCATTGCTGCCTACTCCTCAATCAAAAATGCCCTTAGCCAGAGAGCTTAAACATTGATCCAATAGTGGACTTACTTATTTTATTACAGATATTTGTATGAGGTGTACAAAATCTTAATAAGTTTATGATGTAGGTGAACCAAGAAGATGTAAATTTGGACAGAATATCTAAAATCACCCATATCAAAAATCATTGATATAAAGTGTTTATGACCTCAAATTGTTTTTGCTGACTTCAACCTTTGAGGAGGTCATCAATGTGATGACCACAAAATTTGGAACATTTTGACTCCTGGATTATATTGTTTTAACTCATTTGAAAGTACTGTTTAATGCAACTGTTATATTTCAAACATGTTCAAACTCATTTGATACCACTGTTACCATATGATGTCCAAAGTGCTTTCTTGGGTCAGTCTTATGAAAGATGTCTTGCTAACAGAATATTCTGCTGTGAATCTCATTGACAACACAGGACAACAGCTGCATGAGATTCAAGAACCTGATTCGAGCTCACAATGCATTTCAATTGATTTCCAACCTATGAATCTGTTTATTACAAAGATCATTGGCTTTTCAGAAGCAAATTTCAGTCTTGATGTTGCTCAAATTGAATTCGACATCTTCCGTAAATTTTTCAACGAAAAAATGTTTTGGACGAAATTTTAGGCGATTTAGTGTACTTCTCCATCAAGCTAGTAAAAGATACTATACCTCAGCATTCAGTCAGTTCATGCATTATTCCAAAGTGTTTATGGAGCTGAAATACTTGGGACCATGGCTTTGTGGTTAGAGTGTCTGCTTACTAATCCTACTTCAACATACCATCCATGCGTTCGTGTCTGCCTGTCGACCATCAGTTATGTGAGTGAGTCACATGATGTGGCTCTGGAAAACTGCAGCGATGGTTTTAATGAGATTTCCTCTTGGTTTTCCACTGCATGTAAGCAAGGAACAGTGTGAAATGGACAATCTATCCCCATATAAGTGAAATACCCTTGAGTACCACGTTAAACCGGAATCAAAGATATAAACAAAAATCTTGGTTTTCCACCATATTAAATCAATGAACAGTGTGAAGTGGACAATCCATCCTCATATAACTGAAACACTCTTTGGTTTGACATTAAACAAACAAAAAAAACAATTAATCTGCCTATCTATGCAACCTATTAGCATGTCTCTTATCTGCAGTTATCTGTTGGGTTTTTCCAGGTCACTAGGTGATGTAGAAGACAGCAGCGGAAAGTCCCCTCAAAAAAGCAAGAAGAGATGTAATGAATGTTCTTGTAAACTGGAGTTAGCTCAGAGAACCATCGGCCAGTGTAGATGTGGTACGTATTTTTGTTATAGCGTGTCATCTTTAACTCAATGGCCATTCTGCAACCCGTAAAAAATCATTCATCTATAGTTCAAGGGAATACCAGGTCTTCTATGCTGAGGGTTGGCAGCTGACCCTCCTTTGTACCTGTACAGTCGCAAGTCCCTCCTTTGACCTCATGTATATAAGAGATTCAAATTCAGACTCCGGCAATCAGTGATTTTTATGAGGTTTTCCAGAATCTGAAAAAAGTGGAATTCTCCCTCACAGAGACCAATTCAATATTATTGCCTACAAAAGGAATAAAAGTATTTAAGACCTGTTGGTAAAACTTAAATCTGTTCTATGATAATAATATTATCACTGCAGACATGGGTCCCCACTGTGTTTTAGTTCCAGGGATAATTAAAATTTTATCTCAGTGTGATTAATTTTTTTGAAATGTTTGTAAATCAGATTGTCAATTTGTAAGAATTTTAAACTAAAAATCTGTAATATAAAGGGCAAATATCATGGAAATGCTTTGCTTGATTCAAAGTGACCACAGTATTGTCGGCCGGTAGAAGGCTGAGTGATCTAGGTGGCTGGCATTTATTGCTAGCGATTTGGAGCCGAACTGAGGGTCTTTGGTTCGATTCCGGTAAGGTTCTTGGCCTGAAATTATTCTAAACTAGATTGCATTCTAACTACATTTAGGAGGGAGTCATCCCAAAATAAAGAAATTAAGTGATGATCTGTCAATACTGCAACATCTGGATATAAGCTTATGTGATACTGTCAGTGTGTAGCATGATATATGAACCAACAAGCGGCCCATCATTTAAGGAAGTCTGATCTGAGCGTAGTCATTCTGTCTTTAGTTAGTTATGAATAAACATTAATTTTAATTTAATTAATTTCATGGTTATGTTTATGTGTATTTATTGTATTGGAATGCACCACATTCCTATAAGTGAGACACCCTTAAGTGTGTCTGTTAATCTACCAATCAAGAATATCTACACAGTGTCATGCTAATTAATTGCAAAACACAGGAGCCTTGGACATGATCACTTAGTGTCTACACAAAAGGGACTTGAAGGAGCTTCATGTTGCTCCGGTGCTCTCAAAGCTATGGGACAACAAGAAGCTGATCTGTGATTACCTCATCTAGTCTTTGTTACCAGTAACTTCAAAGGTGGTTATGAATGAAATAACCTGAAGTACATGTACAGTGTTAAACCCTATTTAATCAGTGAAGATGCTGCAGTATTATGCTTTCATTCAAAAAATGTTTAAAGCTATAAGCTAAAAATAAATTAAATATTAAAAAAGCCTTTAAGAAGTACTGAACAATGCATAACTTCTTGATATCCTATGAGAGATATAAAATATATCCAACTGCTAATTTGTAGCATCCACGTAGGTTTGGGAGGGAGTTTCCTGTTGCCCTGGTGCTTTCTGATCTAAGAGGCAACACACTGTGATGTCTTTGTATTACGTCCTGTGATTATCCTGTCTTGTCTTTGTTTGTTGCCAGATGTGTCGAGGGTGGTTTCCTTCATTGTGAGTGAAATAATCTAAAGAGTCATCGGCGTTAAACCCCAAACGAACAAACAGACAAACAAACAAACAAACAAACCTGGAGCATCACTGAAAATATAATGATTATATTTATCTTCTTAAAGAAACTCTTTGAGACAAGTCATCGTAGAAGTATGCTCTATCAATCATCACCTTAGGTTTTCTCTCTTGCACATATGAAATAAAATCTCACCATACATTTTTTGTTTACAGGTTATGTATTTTGTCCCTTGCATCGATTGCCAGAGCTGCATAATTGTGACTTCGATCATAAAGAAGATGGTCGAAGAGAAGCTAGGGATAAAATGTTAAAACCAACCAGACATGTGGGCAATTCATGCAAACGAATCGATTCCTAACACCATGAATTTTACCTCGTCTGGAATATATGGATACTTAAACAAGACGTCTTACTTTTGGCTCGTCGTCACGGTTTTATCCCATAAATTACTACAGCCTGATTTACCAAGGAGGATTTTATGACGAATCATCAGTGTTACTATGTGAACAATATATGTGCTGCGTGCACATTTAACATGTATGGTAGTGTGCTGAAACTCATCAGTGTGTGCTGTTTGGGTATGCAGTGTGTGCTCTATGGGTATGCAAACCTCAGCATGCATCAACTCTCCGTGTATGCAAAATGCTGGTGAGAACATTGCCATACATTGTGTATTTGTGTTAAAAAAATACTGGGAATTCAATGCAAAAGTATGATGTTAAAACGAAACAGAAAAAAGTGAATAAAAACACAGCTGTCATCAATATGAAACTATGTTAATAAACAACACTGACCACTCAAAAAAGAGCTGATTGACTCTTTTTAAAATTGGTGTCTGTGATGACATTATTTCAAATTCATTAATATTTTTGACTGTTTTTTAAGTTCTGTGCTTGCAATATAAAAGTAATACCTACCCCTTAAAGAAACATTTTATTTATAGTTAAATGTGTAGTGTTTGGTGGACAGTTAAAAGGGGATTTAATTTTCTTCCAAAACTTATTCGGGATACCATGTGTATGTAGCTGCATGTTCCTAGAACATTATGTCAAATATCCTTACTTTGAACTGAAAACAAATTTAAATGCATATAACATGGCAGACAGCCTATAAATCGGATGATTACATCGGCTTGAATTAAGGAAAATAATTTGTCTGTTGAATAGATGACTTCTTGTATGGGTCACTCCTAGTTCTGAGACTCCCATGAAACAAGACATGTTTGTTATTCAAGCTGTTTATAAGCTCTCCTTTGGGCAGTCAATTGGTAGAGAGCTTCATCTTGCCCTGGTGCTCCCAGAGCTCAGGGTTAACATGGAGCCGATCTGTTTGTGATGACCCTATTGCATCCTGTAATTGTCCTGTTTTGCTGTCTTTTTTTTGTTGCCAGAGGGTGGTTTCCTCCACCAATTGGACTGGCACATTGTCATATGAGTAAAATAACCTTAAGTACGACATTTAACCTCAATCAAACAAAGAACTCAATTGGATGCTATGAACTTTACTTACTTCATGTAGAGTAAAGGTTTTATATATGATGTCTGATATTAAGTTAAACCTCCATCTCCCTATTCGCGTGTAGTTAGTTACATACATGTAAATGATTGGCAGGCCAAATCTGTGGATTCAATATTTATCTTCAACCAACCAAGAATTATTGTAAACACCACATGTATAGCTAAATACATAATTATATAATCTACAGTTGCCTTTTGAGGTTTGAGATCTTTTTTTTTTTTTCTTGACTGTATTTTTTGCTTTATATCATTCAGAGTCACTGACCAGTTTGTTGTGAAAGGTTGTTTTAATATGATGTTTCCGACTCTAAACTAATAGAAGAACCCCATATAAAAAATGTTGGTCACTGTGTACATGTCTGGTAGCATTTTGAATAAGAATATTCACATCTCTGTGCACATATTGACGGAGTTTTTTCAAAATCTTCCAGAGCAGTGGGGCCATGCAGGGCCATTTGTGATGTATTTCAGTTGTCCTTTGTTGCCAGTCGAAGCTGGTTTCCCTGACAGTGACTTGTTGGGCTGGCATGCTGTCATCAGTGAAATGACCATAAGTTTGACATAAAACCACAAACTCCAATCCATATCGACTCTATTTCACTTACATATTACAACCAATGGATTGTTTTGCTTTGATTCAAACAGTTTCTTTCTGTAGCATGGTATTGGCAGGGAAATTTATGTTGCTCTAGTGCGGTCAGAACTAAGGGGCAACACAGGGAAGATATGTTGTTTGATGTCTTTATAAAACTTGCTATGTTCATCCAGTCTTTTCTTTGTTTATTGCAAGAGTGATTTCCTTCACCCATTGGGTTAGCATGCTGTCGTAAGAGTGAAACCCAAATCTAGCAAGCCTCTTTCTGTAGCTACTCTGGCAAACAGTAGTATGTTGTGAGCATATCGGTAGTTATTCTGCCTTCAATTAGCACTGGAGGAACACTGTTTTTCCAACAGAGCAAAACATCTCACAATTGTAGTTTTGTAGCTATTCACTATATTCACATCATTGTCAAATAAGCTAAATAACGTTGAGATGCACATTTAACATCCATGAATTCAGACTGTCTGTAGTCGACAGATAACCTAGATTTGTTGATAGAGATAGGGTTACGAGGTTTCCTCCCAGTTTTGCACCCTAATTTGACAAGGAACAGTGTGAAGTGGACAATATGTTGTCGTATAAGTGAAATACCCTTGAGTATCGGACAGGTTTTTTTCCTGTCTAAAAAGTGTCCCAAGTAAGTCAGTTAGGGGCCAGGTTAAAATAATTTCCACAGGTCACAAGTGAAGAGTAAAAGCCAATGAACACCAAAAACTTCTTCACCTGTTCAGCTGGAATATGCAGTTAACGCATTTTGCAACTAGAAAACATCAGGATTTCTCATTTCAGAAATTTTCTGTCTTTAGATGCCTTATAAATTTTACAAGTAGCAAAAAAGGTAACCATTATCTATATACAAAATTTAAGATGTTTTACAGTCAGTCATCCCTTTCTTAAGCCTTTATTATATTAATTGGCTTAACAATACAAAATACAGTCAAATGTAAAAGCAAGCATTTTATGTTCTCTTGCAATTACTGTCCACGTGAGAAAACACGATGTGGCACCGGCAATCGCGGGGGTGGTTTTTACGAGGTTTCCTCTCGGTTTTCCAACATAATAAGGCAAGGAACAGTGTGAAATGGACAATCCATCGTCATATAAGTGAAATACCCTTGAGTACGACGTTAACCTGCAATCAAACAAACATATCACTATCAGCTATAGCCTTCCAACAAAACTAAAAAATCAATTTACTTAATAGTAAACTGTAGATACATCATACATGTATTAACTGGTGGCATTATACTGAACAGAGCAAACATTTCTTTTTTTTACTGCTTTAATTACTACACCAGTGTAATATGATTCGATGCAAATGCTATGTGTATTTGAATTGTTTCTGACTTGCTTTTACAAAGGTACAGTGTATAGCATTTTATTGGATTAGAATTCAAGTATAGATCACATTGTCTTGTGTAGAAGTACACATACTTTTAGTAAATCATTTAAATACATTAGAATAAAATAATAGATTGCATGGGTTTTTTTTAAACACTCCTATTAACTGAAATTTGTTTTTTTTTAATTTTTTAGTGACTTTAATATACAGTACAATATTCACCATTTCTTTTGACAGGGGCTTATTTTTCTAGTTTCATTTTTATAAATGTTAGGAGGAAAAACAATACACTTTTGAAGAGACTTGTTCCATGTCTAAGGTAAAAAGCTTGAGATGCCCTAGTAACCTCTGACCAGGGACTGGAAATAGAGTGTTATTAATATTGCCGGGTCAAATTCTTTGCCTTGGCTTGCAGTAGTCAGTTTTTGGTGGTTTTCGAACAGGCACATTTCCATCTAGATTAAATGATAGGCAGCTAAAAATTTAAATGTTAACAAATGGACAGAGTTTCTATTCAGATTTTCTTTGCAGCAAACCTTGACCAACAAATATGTAGAATTTGTTGCAATAGAGAAAAAGTTATACACAACCAACATTTGGAGCACAGCAATGTCTTGAGGTCATAGGGCTTGGCAGTTATTCCATCAGAGGTGTAGATTGTTCATTCTTTTCTTGCTGACTAATTGCTTCAACCTGCCACATGAATGTACATGTACCCTAAGGAATTCCTAGCATATAGAATTACTCCCCGATCCAATGCAACAAGGGATTTGATCAAATCTGTTATCGTATGTATGATCAGTGTATTTAAATGTCAACCTTTATGCCTTTGACCTCACTCAAAAATGGTATGTTGTTACGCTAGTCTTTCTATGCTCTTTCGCAGATTGCTTAAACTGCCTGTTGCTTTAAATAAAAACTTAAACTATTCAAATATGCAATTTTATGAAAAGTCATTAACTTTGAATAGCCATGTGGGTGGTAACATTTTTAAAGTACGTTGTTTCTTGGAAATGGTTTCTTGGCTTTGTCATATTCACTTCGCCTATCACTGGAGGAGCATTGATTTTCCTATAGAGCAAATCACAAAAATTCTTAGGGCCATGTTTGTTCTGCTATTTGCTGTAGGAGCACTTCGGTCTTATGAATTGAAATACCCCTGAGCAAGGAGTTATCCATGAATTAATCAATCAATACATCCATTGCTATCGTTACCTATTCTGACTTTGAGAACTCCAATAGAGAGTTCAAAATTTTGATACATTTTCCAGACTTTCAATACATTCATTAATGATATCTTCATGTACCTCGCTATCCATGTTGTGGTATAACTACTACTAGTATTTAACATGTTATTATTTGACTATACAAAGATCAGTCCCATACTATTTACAGTCTGATCTTTGTATGTTTGCCACATGTACATACTGACATACATGTACAAATCATTAGGGCATTTTTGTGGACTGAATTTCTTTCTTTTAATGTATATTATAAATTTTAGTCTGCTTTCTTACATGTAAGTGCTCATATCGTTTTAAACAACTAATCGGAGGACGAAAAAATGACTTTTTGCTACATTTCACTCTTTGAACATCTGGTGGTCTACCGTTGTAAATGGAATCAACTATCTGATTCAGCCCTTGATTTAAAACGAAATGCTCACCAGCAAGTCTCACACCTGTGATTCAGTGATTAGCGTGTCTGTGTACTGATTCTCCTTCCATGTACAGCTCACTGGATATAGCCCATCTGTCAACCTCCTGTATAGGAGTGATAAACATGGTGTGGCTCCACTCATCACAGGGTATTGTTTTTCATGGGGTTCTCCCAGTTTTCTACCCCGTATTTAAGTAAGGCAAAGTAAAGTTGTCAGCCCACCTCATGTATGACGAAGAGAATATGGTGGAACATGTGACCTTTAAGGGCTGTGACTTAATACAAAGAAAAATAAAACAACTTCAGCTATAAAAAGATATAAACATGAACACAGGGATTTCAGAAGAGGAAGACTTAGAAAGCCAAAATAAAAATTTCAAGGACTTCTGTTTATTAGGATTGTGATGTATGGGTAGATACCAACATCGTTGTCAATCATCATGGTCACTTCCAACAATGGTTGAAATCCCAACGTTATTCATATTCATATGCCTATATTTTGTCTGTGTAATATAAGTTTGATTTAAAGTACTCTCGCATGAAAGTCATTTAACGTCATAATCATATTTGTTAACAGATAATATTGATGTTCATTACTTCAAAAAATATACCATGATTTACAAATGTACTGACTGCTTGTTTGGTTATTCCTCCAGTTGCCATCAATTGCTCTGTTAAGGGAGCTTCTTAGCCCACAAAAGTTCAAACCTACATGTGCTTAAGTGGCAACACAAAACATATCTCTGGTAGGGTCTCTGGTTTGTACGTTAAGTCATAAGTGTTATTGTTGTGAGAGCCTGGAAGGAGCTTCCTACATGTAGCTCCTGGTGTTATGACAGGGGAGCTGAGCAAAATTGTGCTAGCTGTAACTTTAAGGGATAGACAATATGATTAATAAGTATAGGCTTAGTGAATGAGTGGGTATTTGTGAGCATATTAATGTGTGGGACACTTCCATACAAAATAAATTAACAAGTTTATTGAAAAACTGTTACCTTCAAACATATTTGTCTGCGCTCCCATGAGTGACTGAAGGGCTCTTCAGGAAAAAAATGTATGACTGCTTTGTTGTGGCACTGGCAGGTGGTTGGAGGGAGCTTCATGTTGCCCTGGTGCTCTCCGAGCTAACGGGGAACCGGAAGCCGATCTGTTTGTAGTGTCTGTATTGTATCCTGTACTTGTTCTGTCTCGTCTTTGTTTGTTGCCAGTGGTGTTGAGGGTGGTTTCCATCACCCATTGGCACGTCGTCATATAAGTGAAATACCCTTGAGTATGACGTTAAACCCCAATCAATCAATCAATTGTTGTACTGACCAATGTTAAGTATTCATGTGTCTTTTATAATTGTAAATCACCCAGACAAGTGCAGCAATGTGGCTAGCTGATTGGTCAAGCAGCACCCACTTCCAGCCGCCATTGTTAAAATGTCTGGCCCCACAATATTTTTATGCTGTAATGGACTAGCTTACTTTCGATAATCAATAAGAATTGTAAAACATATTGCAAAAATACTAAGTTAGCATTATTTGATAGCAACTTTCATGCTGCCACGGCTGTGGCTTAGTTGTTAGCATGTGCACTTACTAATCCTACTCCAATTTATCATTCGTGGGATCAAGTCCATCTGTCGACCATCCGGTATATGAAGGAGTTACACAATGTGGCTCCGGCAATTGGGGGGGGCGGTTGTTACGAGGTTTCTTCTCAGTTTTCCACCATAATTAGGTATTAGAATTATTTGTTTGTTTGATTGGGGTTTAACGTCATACTCAAATTAAATAGGTAAGGAACAGTGTGAAGTGGAAAATCTGTCGTCATAAGTGAAATACCCTTTAGTACGACTTTAAACCCCAATCAATCAAGCAAACAAACAAATCCATGCTTCACTTTTAAGTTTACTGTCCCATTAATATTAGGGGTGTTTCAATTTGTCTGGACATGGACAGTTTTAAACGTGGAACCATATACTGAATGGTTGGGAGGAAATGTCCTGTTGCCCTCAGAGCTAAGTGACAATAGGAAGCCTACTGTTTGTGATGTATTTGTTTGTTGCCACAGCAGCGTCGAGGTTGGTTCCTTCACCCTTTGTGTTGGCACGCCATCCTACGAGTGAAATACCCTTCAGTAAGGCATTAAACCCCAATCATAATGTGAATAATCATTATCATAAGGTTAGACCAAAACGGATCTTCTCCCCACAAACAAGAATTTTGCTGGACACGAAGTCTATCTGTTGTGACCTCTTGAACTGTAATTTTGCACACTTTGTGTAATTGCAACATGTACAGTTTCCTAAATCTAGAGTCATTTCCTTCTCTTGAAATGTTTGTAGTTTACCCATAACAAATCAAGATTAAGTTCTATTTAAAAACTTGTCTCTGCAAGTTTATCTAGAACATCAGTTGATTATCGATGAGAATCATTAGCGGAAGGATTTTTGACAAAGTCACAATCTTCAAGTTATGAAGGGCATAGTAACTTCCTGTTCTACAGGTGCTCTTGGAGCTAAAGGGTAACATGAAGCCAATCTGCTTATGATGTCGTCCTATTGCATCCTGTTTATGTACTGTCTTTGTTTCTTGCCAGTGTTGTCAAGGGTGGTTTCCTTCATCCACTAGGTTAGCACGCCATCATGTGACTGAAATAACCTTAAGTACGGTGTTAAACCATAATCCAACAAATTTAAATTATAATGTTACGTGGGACTTCCTAAAAGATGCACAATACAACAGCCCTACCGAGCTAAGCCTTACCATTTTGTGAACAGGATCAGTCCCCCCATTTTTTATTGGATACGCTAGTTCCCGACTTTACGACTGTAGTAATATCTTACAGGAAATGGCGTTCCTTGACATCTGGCATATTGAGTCGCCCTTTACTATAAAATTATGCCAGATGCTTCTTGACAATCATACTAATTAACATCTGGTAAACTGGTTATTTAAAGGAAAACCTCCATAGCAACACAATTTCATTTTGGTAGGAAACTTTATTATGAAAGGGACTTTTTTTTCTGTAATTTTAAAATAGTTCCATTTAACTTCAATCTACTGAAACAATAGAGTTTTCAATACAAAAAAATGTCTTAATATGCGGTCTCCAACATATCAATAATTGTGTTGAGAAATTGATGAAAAAATATAACTGCTGGCAAATGCAATTACAGTATGAAATTAAATTTCTAACCATTGTACAATAATTTGTATTTAATAAAAGTGCATAAATGAACAATATGTCATTCCACAAGATTAAAATTATTTTTACAGAAATGTTAACAGCTTCTCAATAGACCAAAATAACAGATAAATGCATTCAGCAGAATAAACAATAGGGCGTGCAAGTTTTCCTTAAATCTTGCAATAGCATTTTGTTTCACTTTTGATAGATCGATTGGTGTTTTATGCTGTGCTTAAGGGTATTTCACTTATATGACGGCAGTGTATTCCAACAATACGGGACACTAGCACAACAAAGATGTGAAGCATTTCAATAATGTTGGAAAGTTAATTTTCCTTCAGTGCTAAGTAAAAACAGTATTGCTAATCTTCAAACTAACTGCCCTTAGCCAGAGGGCTGTCTCACTTTTGAATAAATACGACATTTTAAGCTTTTTGTTTAATATAAAGAAAAATATTTCTAAGAAAAAAACAGATGTACTGATTTACAGAAAATTTAAGCACATCACATAAACAGACCTACAGCCTTAATATCCAAAAACAGAAAATAGCCTAAATCAAAACATAATTCGACTTCAATTCAGATCACCTGAAATATTGTTTTGTTTTTTTTGGTAACCTTGGAATGATTCAATACTGCATGTATGAGGAGAAAGTCAAGTGATAAGTTTACAAGATGAGATTTCTACAGTTCATCCTTCCTCTCTATACTCAACAGTTCAACTTCAAAAACTAACACTGCATCAGCTGGAAAGAAAAAAAAGATAAGAATGAATAAATGGTTATACTTCTAACAAAAACGAAAATACTAATAATACTTCTAACATGTGTAAATATACATTACATATGGTGATACAAGTTTTTTGTAAATTTGCATAATATAATATGTTGAGGTATTGTACTATCAAATTACTGTAAATGACCAAAAGTTTTTTTTAAATGAATAATTGTTGCCTTTATGATTTTCGGACAAACTGAAAAGTGTGTCTCATGTGACATGCCAGGACAGTGGATGAAGGACACCACTGGCAACAATGACAAGACGGGATAATCACGAGTGAAAAATTACTAATTCACTTCTTGTTGTACATAAGCTCCAATAGCAATGGGCTAAATTGAAAGACAATTTATTCATGTTCAATACCAGATTAAAGGATGTTTCCTACAATGTTTGATTGGCTGGGGTTTAATGTCACAATCCAGGGTATTTCACTTCTATGACAAAAGATTGTCCACTTTTCATTGTACCTCACTGAAATCATGGGAAACCACCCCCACAATTGCAGGAGTCGCATTGTGTGACTTGCCGACAGCAGAAATCTAATGACCATGAAAATGGCATAACTTAATCCTCTTTGATTTTGAAGTGTTTCATCCATATCATCAGTGCACTAGACAACTCAGTCTCTCATTGGTTTCAGTTCTCAGCAATGAAAACTCATAACTCAAAGTCATACTATGAATGAAAATCCGTCAATTCAATGTTAAGCCCCAATAAAACAAACTACCCAAGCTCAATCTTATGTTCTGTTGAATTTATAGGTGTTCTTGAAGCCTGCAGTTAATCATAATACACAAGTAATGAAATTTTTAACAATGATAACTTCATTTTGACTAAATAGTTCAGCATTTATTACGCCATCATCAGGAAATCGTGGCAGCAATCTCCTGTTGATGGCATAATAAAATAAAATGCTGAAATATTGAGTCCAAATGCATTATCCTTTTTTGGATTAACACTATTTGCATATTAACGGTGTTGAGGAGGATAAAATTCTGGATCTATACCTGGTATTTTAGGAGGAGCTCCTCTGGATCCATAGCCCATATCAGGGGGGATAACCAATTTTCTCTTCTCTCCTTCACACATTCTGTTATGGTGAAACATTATAAAAGAATTAACATATTGTTGATAAAAAAAACCAATACAGGTGGAAAAGGAAAGGCTTAATTAACTTTAAGAAATTGTTGGTTAAACCAGACTAACCCTACAGTACCGAGAATGTAGAAAAACAGATGATATTGTTAGAATGACGACTTGAGTGCCATACCCTAGTAAGCCCTGGTCCCAGCCTTTAATCACTTGTCCTGCACCAAGAGTGAATGTAAATGGTTGATTTCTTCCCACACTACTATCAAACTCTGTACCGTCCTCTAAACGGCCCTACAATGCAAAAAACAAATGTAGGTCATTTAACTATTAGTCCAAGACATTACACAAGCATTTTCAAAGTAGACCATAAATGAATTGATTGGTGTTGAATCAAGTACAAATTTTATATATATTAAGCAGAAGTCAGTGACACTGACCTTTTTTCAGTTAAATATTCAAATTTATCAGTGAAACATCCCAACATTTGCCAGAGCCACATCGTGGGACTCCCTTATATACCTGATGGTTGACAGACGGACTCGAACCCATGAGCGCTAGTCCTACACCGAAGGGGGACATGTTATAAAACGTGTACTGACAAAGAAAAGTCACTGACAGGGCACTCAAACAAACTGTGCATAATTAATCTGGAAATTTACACAAATGGAGAAATACGGCATGAAAGTTATGTGGAACATACCAGAGACATCCTTGCCTGACAAGAGAAAAACATAAAACACTTACGGTATAATGCATATTAAGAGAGTCTCCTTTTCGTGATTTAATCTTACAGTCTTCCGCGGCCACTCGTTTTTTAACCCCGATCTGGAGCTTTTTCACTTTTTTGTCATCATCAGCCAAAGACAACACCAAAGTCACCATGACAACCAAAATACTAAGAATCCAACGACAGTCCATATTTTATTCTTTTATGTAACCTACTGTAATGGAAAAAGAAAAACAAGATTAGCATAGCTGTAGTTTGTACAGTGAAACTTGTGAAAACCGGGGGACCACAAAAAAAGTGTTGGTGAAGACAAGATGTCGGTATTACATGTAGACGTACATTTATTCATGTTTTTAAAGAGGGGAAAATAAACCTTGCTTGTATTGCTTAGTTATGTGTATCTTCACGCTTCACTAGCCTTGAAAATATTGAATTATTGATGTCAGTTTTTTATTTAATTGAAATGTATATGGATGGGAGTAAACATGGTTTGAATACATGTTTCATAAGACAGCCAAGTTTGACCAAAATAATAAAACAACAAATAATAGATCATAAAGCGAGATATTTCTAAAAAAAATACCATTCTTCATTACAAACTGATTCTTATTCTCTTTACGAAGAAGGCTATTTTGTAAAAAAAAAAAAAAAAATTTAAATGGAGAGTTTTTCCCAAGGGAGAGAATTAAGTGTCTCTTAGTGTCCCACACAAATTCAGAACATCAATGTCTGTTATTTCTTTATTTGTCGCTCAGAGTGTTATATCCGGCCTTTTGGTGTTATCCCTCTGTCACTTCAATAAACATGTTTTCAGTAAATTACTTGACACCAGTTTTATGACACATGTTATTCTAATTATAAGCGATTGAGGAAACTATAAATGTTGTTTTATGAGTTTGGCCTTGCAGTCAAAAGTTATTTCCCCTTGTGTGTTGTGTGTGTCTCCTTGTGACTGGGGGGGGGGGGGGGGGGGG
>JAQQZZ010084065.1:0-18813 GCA_030265115.1 Mopalia vespertina
CTCTACTGTGCTAACGTGGGCTCAATTGCACGTGTCTCATAAGGTCACGTGACTAGGAACACAAGGAAACATGCTTTTTCCTTGATGTATGCTCGCTCGAACTGCATGCTTGTGCACGTCGGAGTTGCTGTGTGTCTTGATGTCTTTGACAACGCATTTACCTCTAATAATAATAATAATTTCTTGTATTAAGTTTCAAGAAAATATTTAGAAATTTATGAGTGTGGAGTATATTTTAGCTTTTGCTCTGAGGCAACGGGTTACAAATTTACTAATAACGGCTGCCAGCCCGCAGACGCCTGCCGCCGCTTCTAAACCGACCACAACAGGCGCGCAATAACTGTAGAGGAAGCCAATGCCACCACAGGCGTTCACCCCCCGGTGATACTTCTTGTAAAGGGAGGCTTGTAAATGTTTTCAAATATGAATTTGTCAAGCTGTGGGTGCTGTAATATACACGACGAAGTTTAATAGGACCACGATGCAGGGTTTCAAGGGATAACCCACTTTTTGCGATCTGGTGGGTGACGCCCACAGGCTAAATTGTGCGACTGGCTCCCCTGGCCCGTCGGGTAGGCGAATATAGATGTGCACAAGTTGCTTTGAGGCCTTCGATCCCCATCTCAATTTCATACCATCGATGAGGGATAAATCCCTCTAGGCAATCTCCAATGACCACTTCAATGAAAATAGTGACACCTGACAGAAGAGACGAGAACAAAATTCACTTGTAAAGTTTAATGTGCCAGAACGAGCCCCTTTCGTTCCCAGCACATAGCCATGCAAGGGATTGTCCTCGACTACAATGTTTTTCTTGCGCCCCGGAACATAGGCAGCTAATAGCTGGCCCTTGTTCTGTATCTTTTTGATGGCGTGGGTTTTTCCTAAATGCGAGTAGAACAGGGCAAGTTTTATCTCCAGGTGCCAGCCACCCACCACATTGATTGTATCAATCGCTGGCTTCCACTCTTTACCAGTATAGTGGAGCTTGTAATTTCGGTTGACGGGGAGACTGCCCACAGTGGCATCGTTCAAGTCACCACATTTTAGAGGAGCGCTCTGCTGGGGCGTAAGCACTTCAACTCGCTTGTATACTCCACCAGACAGTTGGAAGGCATACTGTTTTCTGTTCCAGCCTCTCCAAACCCCTCAGCGTCTCCTACGTCTACAAGACCAGCATTTGAACAGGGTTGGACACCGACTGTCCCAGGCCCTGCAGCATCAACCATGTTGCCTAGATAACTCGCAAATGTAACACCACGCTCAAGTAGTTGGTATCTACCTTACTCCCTTCTTCGTCTAAAACTTTAACAGTTATTTGGTGAATAAAATCTGCCGCCAGTCTATTCTGTAAGGTAGGAAATGAGATTGTTCGGCCACCGCCACACCGCTCGTTCTCTACTGACACAGGGCGCAGTAAAGTGCTTGGAGCACCGTTGTGCAAGTTATTCGAAGTGCTCGGGTGAACAACAAACAGTTCGTGGTGGATCGCCGATTTATGGTTATATTCGGTTAATCGAGTTTCGGCAGCAGGCAAATCTAGCGCTATGACAGCAGGCTCATTTTGCGTTGGGAGTACGTAGTAAGCTTCATACGGGTCATTTCGAGCTGGTCTGCTATTAGACACGAATCCTAATGACGACCGTGTCCCTTGTAAAGTGTAATGCACAACGCAGGGTTTTACGACGAATCCCACATGTCTTTCAAGAGAAGCCCCGGTAAATTTCACATCAATCAGGATCAAAATTCTGATTGGACCACCTTTATTACGGACAAGTCGCAGGGTTTTCACACATCCCGGCGCTGAGAGGTTAAACGACAGTATCAGAACCTATGTCTGGGCGAATTTGGGGGCTCAGGCCCAGACAAGATAAGAGAAGGCACCGCGTATGATGCCCAAAAGCAAAAGCATTGAAGACGCCATATTGTCGCCTGGAGACCTTCCTCCAGCGATCAAGCGTTATCAAGACGTGCTGCGCTACGCTGGCTCCCAGGTAGATTCCGTCTATGGGATTGCGTTGTATACGGCAACGAGCGATATGTTTCTCCGCATAGGCCGAGTGGAAGGCTACAACAATGAGATCGTCAGCGCCAAAAGTCATCTGACGCTGGGTGAAAACGCTGGTGTAAATGTGGCCGACGGTCCGCCCAACGCTGCAAACCAAACTTGTGAAACAGGGCTAAGCTGTGCGTGTGTTTTTTGAGCCACTCTTTGATGCCCTGTTGATGTGAGGGAGAAACTGGTCCGGATGTGTCGAGATGGTCATGCCGATTGCCGTGAGTATGCTTGTGGTCGTGATGCCGTCCCCGGAAGAGTGTGCGGATGCGATCGGCCAGCGTCGTGTCATTGTTCAAGATCCGATTAATCGTATCACGGATACGATTGATTTGGGAGCGCAGAGCCTCTTTGGTTCTTGTGTCCGCTTCTAGACGGGACACTCGCTCATCCTTTAAGTTTCGCAAGCGTCCTGCTGAATTCGTCGGGTTCCTTCTGCGTCTCAACGAGTTTTCGCTTCTCCAGCGCGATGTGGTCGTCGAGCTCACTTAATTTTGCGAGGTTGCGTGTGTGTTCACCCCGGATGGTTTGCATCGTTTTGTCGAGACCCCTGAGCTCCCGGAGGCTAAGCGTTGGATCGATCATCGTGGTCAGAGCTTTTTCAATGTCAGCTTCCTAGAGCGAAGTTTCCATTTTCTCCACCGTATGCGAAGCTGTCTTGGCCACTCGCCCTAGGTCCTGCAGCCACCGCACCGAGTTCGTTGTAAGCGGCCTGGAGGGCACTGGTCGCTTTAGCCGGGAGATTGTCTTGCTTCTTTTCCAATCCATAAAGCCCAGCTCGTCTCGGATAAAACTCCCACCCCTTTGGCCGGCTGGTCAAAGTGGTGAATTTTAAGGGCTTCCCTGTTACGGTGTTGGTCTTTCTGACGTCAGGATAGGCCATCAGGCGCAATCTCCCACGAGCATCGAGCATGGATTTTGACATAGGGCGGGCGTCTCGCCATACTCCTTGGCTACTGCATTGTAGTAATCATCCACGGTTGTTTGCACAAGCTGTTGCTGCCAAGTCCGGTCTAAGCTCTCATTTGCAACGTCAGCAGCCTCATCTGGCGGCTGGTCGTCGATTATGTGTTCGTCAACATCCACGTCATCCACGTCGTTGCTTTCAAATGCTGGGTTTTCAAAGTCGGCCATATTTGTCCTATATTAGAGGTATGCTCGCCCATTCAATATGTAAACAGCAAGACTACCCACAGTCACATAATGACAGCAGGAATTTACGGACGCAAGCTCAAACCGTACAGACGCCTGCGCGACCCCTTTGGTGTCAAATGTCGGAGGAAGTCCATCGTTGTGACAAATGATCCGGGCACGATCGACCAAAACCAGCAGCTCCTAATCCGCTTTCCGAATCTCGGCCTCCATGACGTTATCGTTCCAGGAACGATGCGTTTAGCTTTTACTTGGGCCGTGCCATCGTGACGAAGACGACAATCAAAATCAGTGGTAACGAAGTTATGCCCTCGACGACAGTGATGTCTTCCACTGCTACCAAGACCTCTGGAAGACTGTCCAGGAGAGAGAGAACGCTCATTACCAAGGCATAGACAAATCCAAAGCCAGAAATGCCACGATCTGCGGATAGGGGCTGTTGACGGGGAAAACAATGGAGCTGACAAGGTTATCTCGCATGCATACGGACATATAGTCTACATACCGTTAGATTTCGATCTTCTGGAGAGTCATATGCCGGTTCTACTTTGCTTTGGGGGACCGCCTAAGTGTTTGCCTTGAGTTGGAGAAGTTGACACACCAAGACTTGGCCCGCACGATCCTGGACCATTATACAGGTCGCGTCGCAATCCTCTACCTGAGTTTAAAGTCATTATAATCTTCTCAGTGGGTGCGTTATCTGGTACAATGCTCGAGAATTGTTTTGTGCATGGGGTGAAAGTTCCATACTGTTTAAGTAAACTAAACACAAATTCAAGACAGTGGATGATAAGTGTTAAACGCCCACCGTGAACGACATACAGGCAAAGAATACCCAGCGGTTTTGGATCGATATAGACAAGTACAACTCGTTGCGGATGTGCTTCTTCACAGCGCTCTTCTTCGCACCCTTAGCCCCTTTTTTATGTTGCAGCCGGAGGACTCGAGGATGTACATCTTGGGGCGCAGACCGACGCCCAGCACATTCGTCCTCCATCTTCCCCAGTACCTTTTTATTGACCGTGAAGTGCAGAGAGTGGTCTTGGGGGTAGTCCAAAGTGTCGTAGAACTCCGCCTGTTTGGCCACGTCCTTAGTCTCGATCTCGAGGAGCAACGAGTCGGTGTCCGCGTAGATAAATTGGCAGCGGTCGGCGTATTGTGCCTATATCTGGTTATAGTAGAAATCATGCATCAGGAGTTTGAAGAGGTCTAGGACGCTCATCCAAACATATGCTGGGCGGTTCAGGAGCTTGTCCTCTTCGTGGGACCGTACGATCTTTACATCAACCCGCTTGCGAAGGTTCTCCGTCGTCTTTCCGAGGACAGAGTTATTTATGAGCTTGTACAGGTCCTTCTCGAAGACGGTAGTCGCAGTTTTACGCAGCTCAGTGTTCATTCGGATGTAGGACTCCATCCAGGGGCTCTTTTCCAAGCGAAGAGCTCTGTAGATCTTCTTCAGACGCGTGCCCAGTGATAAGTAGAGCTACAGGTTGCAGTAGTGAAGCACATGGCGTTCCTTATCGCGGAGGTTCGGGACCAGCTACTCAACCTCGGTAGGCGCCACTCAAACGCCAAGATGGTTGTGCTGATATTCCGACATCCACTCTTTCGGGACCACCATGCGCCCCAGGGCCAGCGGCTTGGCATTGTGTGCTTCATGCGCTCCTCTGGATACTCAGGATCTGCTTCTACTATGATTCTCTCTGGGCTTGCGCAATAGCAGCGCGCGCCTCTCATTGGCTGGCTGATATATTTGTCAATGAACCGCAGCGGCCCGAGAGAGGAGATATATTTCTCCGTATTGTTTGGGATGCAGGAGATGCGACCCTCAACTTTCGAGATGGTTTGCTTCAGCAAGTGGGAGTCATACCCCCCGCAGGTTGTGGACGATTACCGGGATCAGGGTGGTTTTAAGGTTCAGACGCAACTTTAAGTTGCAGGCGTTGTGAGCGGCTCCCCTGTACTTACCAGTGATGTGGCAGTGATTGCGGACTGAGTCGCCCTCGAGCAGCTTTTCGCATACATGACAGGTGGTAGCGTCACCTGCATAAACTTGGGGTTATCAAGCATCGCTTTTATTTTGCGTTCCTGTACCTGGAGTGCTTTTAAGAAGCGTTCTACCGTGTTGTGACCTCGATATTTCCCGGGCGGCTGTGTATGTCCATCACAACAACGTCGCAGAAGCTGCACGCCTCGTGATGGTGTGTTTTCTGGGTATTGCTTTCGGTCGGGTTTAGGGCACTCCCCTCGATTTTTGAGGATATAGCTTCAAAGTCGGCTTAGATGTCGAATGGTGCAGGCAGCTGTTTGTGGTAGTTCTGGAAGACGAGCTTGTTTTTACCCTCTTCGGGCATCTCCACCCTCACAGCCGTCTGTCCAATCCCGAGACACTCGGGCCTGTGGACAACGAAGGCAGATGTGCCTGAACTCTCGGTGTTTACTCTGGTCTTCGAGGAGACGGTTTAGGTCCTTGATCCAGGTATAGTGAAATTGAACGACCTTCTCAACAGCAGTAATATGATGCTGGGTTACTGATGTGGTGAACGGTTACCCACATATCCCACCCGAAGACTTGATCGCAAGCCCTTTCAGTAGAATGTTTCTCACAACATTCTGGACAGGGCCGTGTATTTGTATTTCAGCCAACAACTGGGTGATGTATTCATCCATGTTATCGGATGGGAATATCCTGTAAACACCTTTCTTCAAATGGTTGTTATGGCTACAAGAAGCTGAGTCAACACTAGGCTTCCAAAATACAGACATGGTTGAGTGGGTATGTCCTGAAAACGTCTTTCTTCAAATGGGCGGGTGAGAAGCTGAGCCAACACCAGGCTAAACTGCTTTGAGTCAACGCTCTCCAACGCTATATGTCTGTGCCGAACCTTGTCTCGACCACAGGCCTAGCATATTTGTATTTCACTCTGAACACCCTTATCACAACCCCTACACGATACTGGGATCCTACTTTTCTTACGGATCGTGGCTAAGTGCACCTTACAGTATTTTTGCTAGCAACTCTTTCCACAGATCTTAGTGTCCGCCACTTGCAGCCTCGCACAAACGTTTAGCCTTTCGTCTTGCAATATATTTGCTCCTCAGGTATATATTAAGCGAGGCGTTTGTCTAAAAGGTTGTTTTTTATGTAGGTCGGTTTATACATATCTGGATATATTGATGACGCTCTAAAGGTTTTATCACATAAACTGAGGATCCTCCTAGGGATTGGGAAGGGCCTCAGTTGGTGGGCGGGCCTGTGGCAGAAAACCTCGGGCTACCCTTCGCTATCCCGCTTGGGCTTGTAGTAGTATGGATGGCGCGTGGCGTTCGCTTACCCATAAAGTTGTATATTAGCCGGGACGATACTGTCTACATAACTTTTTTGGGCAAATGTGCTTGTAGGCCTGGGTGATTCTGTGTACATAACTTTTGGGGACAGATGTGCATATAGGCTGGGGCCCCTCCTGGTCGGATGGGTATGTCCTGTGAAAAGTGGCCCAGAACCCTCATTGTATATACTTCTAGGTGTTAGGATAGAAACCAAACAGAAAGAAAATAAGAAAATTTCGGTATTAATTGCAATAATACCTACAACAATAGCAGTATCATTCAGTATTGTATACAATGGCAGAAAAAACATTAAGAAATACAATTGAAGGCGAGAGACAATGAATATATAAGGCTTGTATAAAGTAACTTACATATATAATATACAATGGATTAGCGTATCAAACTGAGTTGACTTTCACAAACCGGTCTGTGATGACCGTCTGCAACTTCTTTGACGTCCGCAGCAATAAATCCTTGAATTCACAGTTCCAAGGTATAACAGTCGGAGTTGTTCCGAATCCATCCACAACAGGATCCTTACCAATCTCACTTAAAGGTTTCCATATCTGGTTTTTAATTTAATAGTAGCATCACATAGAGCATTATTAAAAGTCTACTTTTAACCAATCAAAAGATTTTTGCAAAAGCAGCTCAGGTCAGAGATGCGGCAAGAATAGTTTAGATTCAGAGACCGAGACTAACGGACTGGTCATAACTGGGTCATAAAAGTTCCTTTAAAATTCACTATTGTTTTTGATGTCAACAAAGATTGGCAACCCACAAAAGTACATGTATCTATTTATATCACAATGATCTAAAACTACAGCATTTATGGCACCTTTAAATGAAACACATACATAAAAGGGGAAGGCAACCGAAACCAAGCCTTTGTTCGAAAACCAATGCTGTTTGTAAGAAAGTCACATGGCAATAAACAAATTTAGCCAGGAAGTCGATATTTATCAAGACAACACTATAATCCTTCCTAATAGAAGAAAACTCGTACATACAAAGTAATGCTATTGGCACCTAGAAGTTGGGAACTCGATTTTTTGGTAAGTTATTCGAAGAGTCACTCTTGGCTAATTTGTTGAACATATTAGCCACCATAGGTCATAGCTGTGCTATATTGTGCTATCTATTTAATTAGGTACTCCTTCGTCTGTAAATTATTAAAACAATATCATCCTTACACAGAATCAAAGTATATGTTACGGCACAATTTGTCAATTATTTTATACAAATTGTTTGACATTTAATATTGAGAAAATTTCTAGCAGATTTTTTATTCACTACATAGGTATATTCATACGGACGAACATATACAACACTTGCATATTAGTTGGGCTATTATAGTTTGAATGATTAGTATATAGATGGAGTACCTAGTAAATGCGGTAAGCGTACAGCCTTACTACATTTAGGGGAGTATATTGTTGTCTGGGTGGTTTATGTGCTTACAAATTAATCACGCATGTGCAACGAAATAATCATGGAACATCTTTATAACAGCTAGTAAATGTTAGTAAAGTCATATTTATATCTTACTCGTCAAATTTACATTTAATTTAGAAAGTATATATAGTCTTTTCCTGTTCACAGTATACAAAAGATGGTAGAATCTGGAATTGCGCAGAGATTATCAAAGAAATGGCTACAGCCGAAAGTGAACTGTTCGTCTCAAATGACTGAAGATCTATTTCAAAGCCTGGGATTTAGTAGACTAGGAGGTGTATTCATCGTTTTTGGAGCTTTTGTCATTACGGCCAGCGCTTACGTTCTGTTTGAAAGACGCAGTAAACCAAATTGAGATATAGCCCAGTGTAGAGTTGGAATTGGTCAACTATGTTTATATTTTAGATAATAAAAACAACTCCTTCAACAAAATGTTGATTAATGTCAATCGCTCACTTTGGCTAAGGTTTCAAACGCAAATCCTTATGTTGAGAACTTTATTTAAAATAATGCTTTAAAAAAATACAATATATCCAGACGCGCCTGATTTGTATTTTAAGATATTTAATTTCATTCATAGTACAAGAATGGCGTAAATGCGAAGATCGAAAGACTCATTTTGATCTCAATATCTCGGGGATTTATTTTGCCATCATCGGGAGAGTAATGTAAAAGGTGACATAACACATATTTATAGGGTTTACAGATCATAGAGACTTTGAAAAACAATCATTTTATTGTAAAATATGAGTTACAATAAAAACCATTTTATGAAGGCATATATTTAAACAAAAACAAGATTGTAGTTGCTATTCAAACTATAAAATCCTCTAAGCCATATACCAGATTACACACCACTTGACGTACTAACTAAGCTGCTTAACATAACATACTGCTAATAAAATGTGATAAACAGGTTTAATTCTCGGGTGGCGTAGAGGCCATTGTTTAGCAGTGGTTTTAACCTTCTTGCTATGGCGGCCTTGAAGAGAAGAACAGACCAATGTCTTGCTGAGACTTTTTTTTCAGTATTTGCCAATATCATTGCCAAATTTCGCAGTATTAAATTCTTTAAGTATTGCCAATTTAATAACAATAACACCAAGAGCAACTAAACTAATTAACATCTCAGAGAGTTAGATTTTTATTAACATTTCATCAAAGCACACATTTTATTTTGTTTGTCAGCTGTGAAACAAGCACATAATGTATACTTGTTAATATTCATACACACTTCGGTATGAAACAAAGAAGGTGGGGCCCGTTGCACAAAGCGAAGTTTGTGTTCACTTGTTCTTTGCTATTCTTAGCACGCCCAATATTCGATAACAAACGACATAACAGCAAGACTTAGAAAGACGAGTAGCATGAGATACACGCCTCCGAGACGATCCAGGTCAAGTCTGTAAACTGTGTCTGTTTCAGAGGGATGTAGGCTGCAATCTGTTGGAGGCTTGAACCATTTGTTCGTCATATGCTGGATAATACCTGCTTCCACCATGATCTGGAGACTGCAACAAGAGAGTTACAAGTGTTAAAACTAATCCATAAAGAAATACAAACATTCCAGACACAACCGGAAATAAAGTTTTTCTATCCGTGTAATATTTTTATTACTAGTATTTTTGTTCTTTCGCCAATAGAAGTAGCGAAGCTGTGCGTTAATTTTTTTTTTTTTTCACAATAAATTTAACCAATTTAACGAGACTTACCTTGGTACGGTGAGATTTGGTTAGAATTATACTAGTCATTGTCAACAACGAGGAGGAGACTGTGTGCGTGCCGTGTCTCTCTTTATAGAACATGGTCACACCATATTATGGTGGGGCTGTCCAATCCTTTTGTCACACTTCAACCGTGTGAAAAAATGAACTGATGAAACATAAACATACAACGCGAGGATACGTGATTCCCTCTTTCCTGAAAATGACTAGTAGAATGACAACCACAAATCACACCAGGAGCCCCGTGATACCTAATATTTGTAAATAGCCAAATATAGTGAACCACACCAGGGTCTCTGCTTAACTTTGTTTTCGTCAATTCAGTTTTATTTAATAGCTAACTATTTCAGTTGAACTTTGTATTTTAATTGACAATAAACTGTTAGTACGCATTCCATAAAAGCGTTAAAAGCATTATACCAGGAACACCTTATTTCAGGTCACGCTTTTGTACTTTAACGAGAAATAAGAGCTTCAATAAAGCTCTGAAATTTAACACGTGGATATCATGACACGTGTCAATGTCCAAAATCTAACAGTCATCTTTGCGCATTTCAAAATGAAGTTATAATGCAAAGGTTTTCCTTTTAACAGCTTTCGTTTAGTATTATGTAAGTGTTGAATTACTTGATCAGTCAACAGATTTAGTTTTTACACTTCTTGGCACCCAATATAGAATTGATGCGGACGTTGAAGCAGCTTTAGTGCTTTGAGCTTTTTGAACCCTCTACCTATAGTCGCTGTAAGGGCACCAGCATAAGGCTTTTGGAAAATAATTAGTAACTGGGTTGTCTCCCCTCGCACGGGGGCTGTTCTCTCGACGTTTTCAGTAATGTGTTTTACAACACACAGCTATAACAATCAGAAAAAAAACATACTAGTTCATTTTGATCCAGGTGACCAAGATTTCATCAACAACATTATTTGAAAAACACATTTATATTGTTGTTAAGCTTCATATTTTAACTGTTCAAAGTGTTTAACGCTTTTAAAGTTTGGTCCGCCAGTAAGGCAATCGGCTGTATATTACTTTCAAAGTTAATTGTGAATTCAAGTCCGCAAATGCCTGAAGAGACATATTCTACCTCCCAAATATAGTTTAGGCAGTGGTGAGAGAAATTAAAGATATATATTAACAATTGATTGACATGTGGATGGCTTCTTATGGATTTTACCACAACGGTAAGAACGTTCACTACAGCAGTTACAAGAGACGCAGACAATAACATTCTGTTTAATACAAAACAATTTCCGTTTCTTCAATTAACAGCACGTCCCCAGTATTCAGGAGCTGAGCACTGAGTGAGGAGCCACCTTGGGAAATTCGTTAACTTCCTAGCGTTGCCGGACAGGTGACATACCAGCAGTTGTGCCTTCCTCAAAGAATTGACTTATTGGTTGTGCTGTAGGGTCAGCAGCCGACGGCATAGGATACGCACACTATAGCTGTACTGGGAAGTTTATTGCCATCCGCACCACGCGTGGATGACACGTTTGTGTGGCCAGTATGGCACAATTACACCTGTTGCCTCGTCTGTTTGTATTTTCTGTAAGACTGTCTTTAATATATCACAAGGAGGAAAAGCATTGACAGTTTATAGTTATAATAATAAACTTTTATTTCAGACCAAGATCCCATAGATCAACAGTATCTGGATTACAAATACAAAAATACTCAAAAAAGTAAATACATAATCAATCATATTAACATATATATTAAGCAATGTGTGACACACTCTGTCATTTCAAAGTTATGTTTGATAACAAGCATATCATTGTTGATTACTTTCTTCATCCCAACATATACTTAAAGCATCGACAGCAAAAACATCAGGTTCTGGCCAATTACCCACATAGTTATGCATCTGGCAATTACGCCTTGGTTATATGCCTAAAGGTGTCAAAGCTTGAGCAAAAACGTTTTTGTCGTATTTCCATTCCGTTATTCCCCGTTATGATTTTATTTATCCGCCTGTACATTTCAACGCCAGAGTTATGAGCAGCATTGTGACTGCCATATCTCATGCTGGACACCAATCCCAAAATTCCAGATAGCTTTCTGCTTTAACTGGGTCCCAAATCCCCTCGCACATCAACTTCGATTATGATATAGAGCAAACAATAAGAAAGAAGCCATTGGGACACTTGAACTGATCTTAGTTCAGAACATTTTGCAGACTTAGACCCAAGAACCCTCAGAGAAAGACGCCAACTCGCCAGCAGTTAATGCCGGCCTTCCAGACGACACAGCCGAACAGTGTTCTAAACAGTTTTATCTCAAAATATTCTGAATATTCACCTTTTCTAAACGACAGACCACGGCTCTTGTCTGGGGCGAAATGAAGTCCGATGGGGATTTTGTCAGGAAAGAGGGGACATGTCCACAGGGGATTCTATCCTGAATAAAGTCAAGATGAATCCGCAGTCAACTCCTAGTGCACATGGGCTTCATAACAGAAGTCACCACATTGGACAATTCATTAAAAGCATGAGTTGGCACAATGCCAAGTGCCTTAAAATCCCCAATAGATGACAGCTTTGGTCTCGTGAGGTAATTCACAGCGTCACCGGACGCATTCTTCACGATGTGAGGTTTTGTGGTGTTTTGTTTATGGAGAAGCAGACGACAATAAAATGGAGTACAAAGTTGGGATGATCGTTTGTTTCCAAGGCATAAAATGTACGGTTATAGCTTTAAAACAATCATTTTGGGACATACAAAATATATAATGTACGGAATAGAGAGAGAGATTTCGACATGAATTAACTAAATTGGAATGACAGAGAGTGAGGAAGATTTGTTGGCGTTGGCGTTAAACACGAAGGAGCCGGGACCTTGCCCTGTCATACAGTTCAATTTGTTCCACCATCTGCAGACAGGCTAAAGTTATTTGCTACGATACCGCTTGAGGACTCAACAGATGTAAACCAAAAACAAACAAAATGAGTATTTAGACAAATCATTTGCTAAATTAATTAAAAAATTCGAGTCAATTATGCCTTCAGGCTTGAACGTAAGAGATCCAATAAGATTATATTCCTGCAATCTACAGAATCTGAACTAATTGAGTGAACTTACCTTTTCAAATTAATTGTGTTAGTCGGCGTCTTAAAGCAATCAAATTTTATTTGCAGACTGGCTACGTGAATCACAGATTTCCAATGTTTTTGAAAATGTCCCAACGATTGATTGTTTCCCTTGTCTATTGTATACAGGGGCACGCACACAATAAGAAATATACTTAAGAAATAATTTTCAAGTAACTGACGTCTATTGCGAATTTTATGACAGCTGAGGTGGACGAGTTTATTTTAAGGCGAAGACGTTAGCCTGAGCCCCTTAATGTAGAGACTTCCTTAAATTCGCAATAGACGTCAGTCGCTTGAACATTATTTCTTAAGTTGACTACATTTACAGCTATTAAACATACAGTGTAACTGTTTGTGACATCCAGTTGACATCGTCACAAACTCTCAATATAAAATACAAAGACATTGCTAAACGTGCTGGATTTTAGCGTGATGCGAATAATCTTAAAAGGCTACAATTTCCAGAGGTATCTTAGCACTAATAGACACATACCACAATTATGACGGTGGGGACTTCCTTAACTTATTGCTGTATATCTTCATTTGGAGAGAGATAGAATACATTTCCCCCACAATACATATAAACAATACAAAACAATATTACTTTGTATGCCAACTTAAACTTTTTATAAACGCATCCGTTAAGGAAAACAAAAACAAACAAAAATTAACCCATGTTCAAATAAAATTGTTATGTATTAAAGATTTATATTCATGCTATCGACAATACCATATCATAACGTCTTGTTGCGCCTTTTATCTACAAAAACTAACCCCAGTTATCTGTTATAAAAGAAAAGTATCGTACCTATTATCAGTTGAATCCTTCAAAGGAGAGTTCTTCGGGAACGGGAATGCAAGAAAATGATGTTGAGTCTTCTCTTTAGCCAACCGAACAGTCTTGCAGTTCAAGGTGGCAATATACTCCAAAACATTTGTAACTCCGATATAGCATGCTTTTCCTGCTTTAACCTGTTTTAATACATCATCAAATGTTGTTCCGTTGATTACGCGTTGGAATATCCTCTGATAGACTGGATCAGTTGACATCTACAGAGGATAAGCAAATCGTGATGTCAACATTATATTGAAAATATTTTAACAGCCAATGTGAAGTGGGCGCTCTTGTATCAACAACACAGCTATAAAATCACTTTGCGGTCTAGTTGTATTTATTCATGATCAAATTACCATTTATCTTATTTTGAAAAATATTCTGCCAGAAGAAAGAGACTACAACAAAGTAGTCTTTGATCTATGGCAATGGGTACAACAACAGGCGTCGTTTTCCTGCGTGTTTTTCTTTGCAATGCGCTAGTCCTGATGACGTAACATTAACAAACGACGACATAAATTAAATGCACCCATGAGATATATAACTTGTCGTTTTTTTAATAGGAAATAAAACATAGCTATTTTTAATTTAGAAATAATGACTAGATTTAAGCCACATTGTAATCCTGTATGTTCAAATCTATCAAGAGCATGTATATAAAAAATGTTTCAGATGCCAGGTTCAGGCGAAATTGTCTTTCTCCTCATTGATAAACGTCAGGTTTTGATGTACACAGCGTCAAAATAGTAAAAAAAGAAAATGCTATTTTTCCCCGAACCTAAGCAGGGTCCCAGCAACGCTCTAAATGTTACTAAAACATCCATGAAGAACTTACCTCAAACATTGTCCAAGTGGTTGTCCCATAAAACAAAATTACATCCATCTCATTCTGATTGGACAAATCTTCTAGAGAATCTATGGGTTTGACTGGAGTAGATACGGTTAGCGCGGCGGTCATATTAGCGGTGTAGATG
Source organism: Mopalia vespertina (assembly GCA_030265115.1). Taxonomy (NCBI): domain Eukaryota; kingdom Metazoa; phylum Mollusca; class Polyplacophora; order Chitonida; family Mopaliidae; genus Mopalia; species Mopalia vespertina. The sequence continues at coordinate 14,617 of JAQQZZ010084065.1, forward strand.
GCCATAACAAGGAGACTGAAGAAAAACCAGAAGGCAAGAAGGCAACGGGCGGACGACGAAGTCGGATATGAGGGAACGCCTGTAGCAGAAATACGGTATTCGGAATTAAGCATGTTTCATACTATGTATGAGATGAATTTGACTTATTTTATTGAGCATTAATATCAACTTGAAAAACAGTTCAACTGCTTTCACGAACATAATACAGTGTTATACTGTGATTGAATTATACGAATTGGCTTACCTTGTCCTAAAAAAGAAGCAACAATACTAAAGAACACATCTTTGGTAGGCAGAAGGATACTATCTGTATGGTCCGCTGACTGCATAAAGTGGATTATGAAGATTAAAACAATACCCGTAATCAGTCCAAACAATGCAATCGATAGCCATAACAGTGACGAGAAAGGTTTCATAAATTGAAACATGTCTGGTTCCATTTTTGGGTGAGCGGTTAGTATAGACAGAGTACTTTCCATAATAGGTATGGAGAAGTCCACAACTTCAGCTCTGGTGCTTGTCGCAGTCAGTAAGCTAGCTCCAAATGCTACTTCCTGGAAAAGGAAAACACAGTGTTATTAGGTCGGTCTTGACCCCCAAAAGGTAGGCTCCATTATATCTAAAGGTTGTATTCAATATGTGGAAAGCCTGTTCAGTTTCGCTACATACAAATATAAAAGAATCACAAAATACACACAATCATTATAACAGTAATGTTACATTTTTTGTAACATTAAAAAAATGCTGTGCAGATGGGTTTATAGAAGCGTTACCAAAAAACTACATGTTGTGTTAGTCAAAATGGGCAGTAACCACTTCACACAGGCAGTCTATAGTATCATAAGATTCATGCCACATATACGTTTAGAATTTTTTATTATTATTATTTTTTTTTTGGGGGGGGGGGGGATTGTACTACTATCCATATCTGAGTCCATCCTTCCGTCACACTTGTTATGACCACGATGTCTAGAAAACAAATTAAGCGATTAATTTCAAACAAGAGAGGTTACTTCTTAGTCTTATGGACATTTTGGCATTTCACCAAATTCCACAGAACAATATAGTCCGATGTGTAGTGAACACGATAACTTGACATCCAACTTGACATACGGCTTTCTCCTGCCAAAACAACAGATGGGATTGTAACCCAAATTCCACAAAACAAAATTGCCATTATTTCGCAATTTTACCATATACCCGTCTTGGACACAACAACCTTGAAAGTAAATGTGACGATTTACTTTCAACTTTGGACTCTTCTTCTTCTTGCTATGACGAATGCCATTACATTTTATGGAATATCACGGACCTGTATATGGCCACCATTGTATTTTTGCAGGATTCGGTTCTGTATATGTGTTGTGAGTTTTATAACAAACAAATTTCACAAGCCAATATGGCAGCTATTTTTCATTTTACAATTTTCACATTTCTAAACGGTAAACATGTTAGCTCTTATACAAATTCGCATATTAATTTCAAACTCAGACTATATTTTCTTCACTGTTATAAGAATCTGGTCGAAACGACCTGAAATTTAGACCAGCTTTTTCCAAGTCGAAACTGACCAGCTTTTCTCTGGTCGAACCCACAGTCAGTTCGGCAAAAGTTTCAACCAGGCAAAAGTTTCAACCAGGTCCGTCATGGTAAATAAACTGGTCGGTTGCGACAGCAATAAAGCTGGTCAGTCGCAAATACTATAAAGCTGGACGGTTTTAACTACAATAAAGCTAGCCGGCTTTGGCCACAAAAAAACAGGTTGGGGTTTCAACCACAAAAAAGTTGGTTGGTTTCAACCACAATAAGGCTGACCAAGTTTCTGACCGTCAGTTAAAAATTTGAGAATTTTGCGCTAGGTACTACATTTTAAACAACAATAAAATAGAGTAGAGTAGTGTAAACATATTTTATTTGAAGTAAAAATATATGGTCATCACAAAAATCACAGCAAAATTGTAAGCTCGCAACGTTTTCCATTTTCCATGCCAAAAACCATGGTGAATTGCCTCTGTTGCATCCCCAGATGTGGTATTTATTGCACAGTCTTCAATCACGTATCTGTGAGCATGAGTGACCTTCTTAGTTGTTGTGGATAATACCTATAGAAAAGATTTGGATAAGAAATGAAACAAAGAGGTCAAAACAATGTCAGATGACTTTTTATCATAAAAGACTTCTGCAGGTAATATAATATATTTGCAAATAAGGGCCTGATCTAGGCCAACAGTTTGGGCACCCATCATTTACTATCGCAATGGGTGTCTTGTCACATGGAACAATCACACTGGTTTGATTTGAATTTCACAAGAAGTTTTCAAGTTAATAAACAGAAACCAAATTTAGACCATGCCAACAGGTGGCGCCACATGTAGGGCGTAAGCTGTAGGCCGACCGATACCAAACTAATCCCAAGTGATGCCATGTCAGATGGAGCAATCACACTAAATTTGATTTGAATTCCACAAAAAAAGGTGTCCTGTCACATGGAACAATCACACAAAGTTTGATTTGAATTCCACAAGACGTTTTCAAGTAAACACAAGGAAGACAGATTTAAACTTGAATTCCAAGTGACGTCTTTTCACATGGAACAATCACACTAAGTTTGAATTGAATTCCACAGTAAGTTTTCAAGTTCACATACAGAAGGTCAATTTAGACTTACGACATACGTCAAAAACAATCCCAAGCGACATTTTTACTAGGAACACATATACTAAGTTTGATTTCAATTCCACAAGGAGTTTTCAAGTTAATAATGAGAAACCCCAAAAGTTGCAGACAGACACGACCTGGGGCACGTAACCATCTATAAGTGTCCCTCTAGTGGGCGTTGCGTGAACCCCAAACATGTACATTAAGTTCACCGTCTGTTTGAAATTTAATTCAACCCGTCATTTTCACAATAGGTTACCCATACATAGTGTTGTATTGCTTAAGTGTTGAGCTCTAAAATTGAAGTTAACATACGAAATGCGTTATTAAATGTGTTACATCCCTAACGATTTTCATATGTATCATAACGTCACTTATAGAGGAATAATGTGATAGTAAGTGAAATTTAGTGCAACGTCCAGTTTTTTTGTAATTAAAACATATGTAACTATATTGCCGTTCTTTTCTAACTATATTTTCATTAAAATCCCAACAGTTTATAGCACACGCCTAAATGACTTCAGCTTCATCTGCAGATATAAGATAATTTATTGGTTTGTACAGTACAATCGAATTCCAACTAACAGCATCTTCCAAACTTAATCGTCCTGTTTACAGAACACTAACTATGTCATCTTTGTGCAGGGTGTTTGCATTTTTTAAACAAAATTTTAGCCACTAACATGCATACCACGCTAGTTTAATTTAAAAATGGTGCCCAGCAAAGCAAGCACCACCATCAGTTATACGATTTTCAAATAAGGGTTTTATGCAAAAAAATATAACATATGTGATCAAATAAGAGGTAGATATTGTAAAATTATGCAATAAGGGCCATTTTGTTGTTCTTAATTTGCACTGTAAATCTTGTTCACGCTTAATATGTTTATTCTGTTAAAGTGTTTACCTTTCAGTTGTTATGTTTTATACAACGTTTAGATGTTAAACAGTATGTTTATTATGCCTACTGTTATGTGTTTAGGTCTTCTATATAAACATAACGTTTAATATTGTTTCTATATTTGCAAGGTTAAATGATAAATGTTATCCGCTATTGGATGACGCCACGTCACGTTGAAGGTCTACTTCTAACCCGGTATTAACGATTTAATCTGGTGTTGGCGGTTTATCGAGCAAATGGCCCCAGGGTTAAACATTATGTTTAATTTTCGCGCAGAGTTATAATCACGTGATAGCGATTTTCAGTGACGCCTGGGTATGTTTGGTAGTTGTGGCGAGTTGTTGTGGCGATATTGTGTGCGAGGATTGCGTTGCAGAGAGATAAAATTTGCTTGCCAAATTGTGTAGCCAATCAGTAAATTTGAGTAATTAAGAGCACACGACCAGATTATTTGGTGTATATATGATGCTTGGTAACGAGAGCTTAGTGTAGACGATCAGGTAGGTCAAGATTTTTTAAAGTTTTGACATCACTTGTGCGGCTTGAACACGTACAACAACACTAGCTAAATTTGAAAGTAAATGTAAAGAAGGCTTTATTTTTGCAAATGACATTAAATTAGTCATATATAGGAAAGT